>CM037854.1:187963933-188024933 GCA_021234595.1 Delia radicum
GAACAATTATTACAATTTGCTTGAAAAAACTTGTTTTAAAATAAGAAGAATTAAATAAAAGAAGAACAAAGAAAAACTTAACACTTAAAAAAAATTAATTTTATTTATAAAATATTTCCTACGCCTAATGAGAAGATTTAATTAAAAATGGCTCATTAAAATTGTAAAGCTTTTTCATTAAATTTAAGAAAATTTTCTTTCACATTGTGTGCACAAAACTTCAGTAGTTTAGTGAACACATCTCTTAAAACTCGTTCACGAAAATTTTCTCTGTGTAAATGTCCACAATATGCCTTAAACTCCCCCTTAAATATATTAAACTTAACAAACACTGTATATCTATCTTTCGAGGATTTTTACATATTTTCTAGCTTAAAGTCATTCTGTATGTGAGAGTGTATTTGCGTGTGTGTGCGAGGGAGTATGGTGTTCAGTTTGTTAGTGACAGTTTTTATGGGGAAAAAAAAAACCATCCAGCCCCGGGTATATTGTACTGTTTATGCCAAAAATAAAAATGAAATTTAATGTTAACTCTATAGTTTTTGTATGTGTATTTTTTGTACTGAAAACATACGACGTGAACATCTGTACTTACTACCAACACTGCCACCAACATCATCATCATCACCACTGCGATTACCACACTACTTGTGACAGTTGGATTTGCATGGTTAAAATTAAGTTGAATAAAATTTAGTTAAGAGTTAAAATAGTAAATAAGAATGTTAAAGTTAAGATAAAAAATGTGTTGACAATTTAAGAAGGTTCTAAAATAACATAAAATGATTTGGATTATGGTTAAATTATATTTGTCAGACTAACTTTAATATAAAAAAAAAACATTATGAAAGAAAAAATTCATATTTTTAGTTGAATTTCCAAGAACAGTACCAAGTTCCAAGCAAGTTACTGAGATAAGAACATGATTCATATGTTTCAAACATAGAACGTATGTATGTTAATGTCCATCGAAACAGAAAGATAATTTTCTCAAGAAAATTTCATATTCAGTTGTTAAATTCATTAGTTCATTGTATTTCATTCAATTGGTTAAAGAAAACTAATAAATTCAATTCATTTAATTCCTTCAATTCATTTGATTCCTTCAATTCACTCAATTCATACAATTCATACAATTCATATAATTCATACAGTTCATACAATTCATACAATTCATACAATTCATAAAATTCATACAATTCCTATAATTCATACAGTTCATACAATTCATACAATTCATACACTTCATAAAATTCATACAATTCATATAATTCATACAATTCATACAATTCATAAATTCAAACAATTGATAACACACGTAGAGAAAAAATATGGTTGCAATGTGATTGCGGCCACAAAACTATGTTTCGTATAGCCAGAAATGGTTGTTTCAATTAAACTATTATTGTATGAATCATATTTCACCAATAATGTTTTTGCTTTTATCATGTTCTAGTAAAAATTTCTCTTTTTTCAGTTATCATATTATTGTATTGTCTACAATCATAATATAGTATATATTATCATATTCCTCTATCTAACTGCAGCCATATTATAGTTGAGCCAAATATATGATGATCAGTCGGTTTGAAAAGAAGTTGCGAGAAACAGTCAGCCCCAACAAATTCAACATAATATTAAACAAAAAGACATTAAAAATAGACAAACACCGTAGTGGTGTTAATTGTAATGGTGATCTGATTTACGGAAGGAGTAATAATTTTGTAGTCTCAAACCCGGTCTACACTGGAAGTTCAATTGTCAAGCAATCCCTTAAATAAAGTTATAAAAAAAAGTGATAAAAAAGTGCTTTATTTTTTAATTGTTTTGTAATTACGCAAAAAAAAAAACATTGTTAAAAAAAAAATATGAAGGAAAAATTTAAACAAAATGCACGAAATAATCATAATATGTTTGCAATAACCATAACATGATAATAAATGATGACGAAATTATTGTCAATGATCATAATATGATATCTAGGATTAAAATATGGTTATAATGCAATTATTATGATTGCTGCAAACATTATTTGATCATTATAAATGTATTGTGAAATTATGTTTTTAACAGTATTTTCTGCAATCACATTTATAGCTTGTATGGCTAACACTATATTTCACAATGCTTATTATGCAGCGCAAAGAAAATTTGATTACTTAAATTATTTTAAACCTAATCTTATTTAAATATGTAAATTATTAAATAAATTTACTATTAAAAAACATGCATAAATTTTTAATCCAGCTTTAACAGAATGCTGGGAGCATACTGTAGGGCTCATATTATGATAATTCATACAAATTTCCAGAACCATATGATAATATTGGGATATATTTGGAGCCATAATATGGTAATATATTTATCATATAATGATACAGAAGCAGGTAGAGTATGATTGTCACAGCCATAGTTGTCGCAATCATAAATCCAAAAATGTATGATGCTCGAATCACGTGGCTAGGGTATTTTCCTTACAAGCATCATGACGTTACTAAACTTTCAAGACCAAAAATGTTCTATTTATATAAAAATGCTTTAGTTTTTACTCTGCTTCAAGTAATATTTTTTACAGTTTTATTAGTTTTTTATTTTTATGTACATCGAGATTCTTTTTTAAGTTATAACGAGCTTTCAACCCTTATATATTTACAAAAATAAAGAAAATCAAACATATTAGCTACGTCGATACTAGTATTTCGATCTGGCTAAATATCTCATCAGAACCCGCAGTTTTAGAAAAGCTAGAGCTTCCAGAATAGGTAGAGCTTTAACAAAAAAACCTTTTAATCATCAATTTTGCTCCATAAATAAGTAAAAATATACATTTAAAGCTACACTTAAAATACCATGTAGGTAAAGACCGCTGCAAATGTAGTTAAAAACAAGTGAAATTTCACTTAAAGAAAGGACTTCTTACATTTCAGTAAATTCAACCAACATTGTCATTTGGTTTTTAATATTCAACAAATTACTAACAATTGAAGAAAAAATGAACCAAATGTTAGTAAAAAATAAACAATCATTTTATTTTTTTAAATAATACAAAACAACTGTAAAAAATTAATGTAAAATCATAAAACAGTCATTTGATGTGGTTTGTTGTTTTTAATGAATTACAAGGTTAGTAAAAAATAAAATTTGTTCTGCAAATGACTGACATTTACATTAAAAATAAAGAAACTGTATTACAAACCCCAAACAACCACATATTTTTAAAGCAAAAGTTCCCTGAGTGTATATAAATAAAAATATGCAATAAAAATATGTATTTAAAGCCAAATATGCAAAAATATGCACAACCAAATCGATGCCATTTTAACACAAACTATTTGATTCTTAAATATAATTGGTTTACCCTGTTCCCAGACTTAAGGGAAAAAAACATGCATTGCATGAACTTCCGGTCCCTGCTAATAACATATACTGCAAATTTTAACATTTTTTTAATAAATGAGATATAAAGCAAAATGTACACTAGAAATATTGAAAACTTCAATTCGCTAGCGCTAGATGGGTAACTTTTTTTAGCGCTCGACATTACGAAACCTGGTACCATTTTGAAATTGAAAAACGAAATATAAAACTAACCACCGTAACCTATAATCTGCACTATGTCGCTTTTTAAGTATATTTTCCACTGTAGCACAGTGTAATTGTTAGGATTTGTGTTTTTGTAATATCATATCATCTTAGACTACCTTGCCATATGCCATATTTTTCAGAGACTGCCTAAACTTTATTGTATGCGAAATGAAAAAAAAAAAAAAAAACAAAATGAAATGTAAATTTAAAAAAGTCAATCATTTAACCAGTCAGTTACTAAAGTTAGTTCAAAAAACAAAAAAAAAGGAAGAAAAGAAAAAAAGAGAAAAAATCAATTTTGTTGGAGAGGCACAAGTTAGCTGCTGCTCTTTACCTCCACATCTCAAACAATATGAACCTAATAGAAATGTATGACAAAAAACAAATGGATGGTTGAATGGTTGGCTGCTTGGAATAGATGGATGGTGTTGGTGATGGTAATACACTGAAGGTTATTTTTAATCTTGCGAAATGTAAAAAACTGTAGCTTTCCGTTTTTTTTTGGTGGAGAAAGAGAAATCGGAGAAAAGAAAATACGAAGGAATTGTTTGAAAAAAATTTTGCATGTTTTGTTAAAACTTTTTTCATTACATTAAATCGAAACTGCTGAATTAAAAAAATGTTTTTATGAAAAGAATGTTACTGTGAAAAAAATAACGAAATGAAACAAAAAAATCAAATTTACTTGATGAGAATGGCAAATTGCCATGCATAATACTTTATACTAGGCAATGATTTTCACGTTTTAGCTTAAGAAGAAATGTTAAATTTGGAACCAATATAAACAAACACATACACATACTCACCAAAATAAACAAAAACACATACAAATACACACACTCTTCGTTTTCCTTCTTCGATGTCAGACTTCATATGCTTTGGAAATGCAATTGCAAAGTATGATAATGTGATTCGGTAGTCAATACATAGTAACGGTATGTATATATTTGTATTTTTATATAAAAAGAGGTTGTTTGATAAATATTGAATCTTTCTCAAATCATTGCAGAATTGAAAACTGATTTACGAAATTGAAAAGTTTCAAATATAAAATCAAATTTACAAAATTATATAATTGTTAAGCTCGAGACAGATTAACAATTATTTCATTTGAGAATTTTGTATGTATTTTGCGGTCTCCCTCTAGCGCTGATCCCACAAGATTAATTTTTTTTGTCACCTTCTCTTACATTTATTAACAATTACACACAGAGAAAAATGTATCTATTTGCCAACCGAAATTTGGGTTACTACCACTCAAATTTCGGTAAATACGAATTTTAGTGCGTTGGTACGAGACGGATCAATAAGTCCGTGACTTTTTAAATGAAACACAGTTTTATTTACAAAAAAAAAAAAAATAATTTTTTCACATAATCTCCTTTTAGCTCAATACACGTAGTCCAACGTTTCTCTAACTTTTGTATCCCTTCCAAAAAATAGGATTTTTCGAGGTCCATAAGATAGGCATTTGTTTGATCAATAATTTCATCGTTGGAGCAAAATCTCTTTCAACCGAGCCATTTCTCTAGGATCGGAAATAGGAAATAGTCACTGGGGGCTAAATCCGGAGAATATAGCGGATGAGGTACCAATTCATGGAATTTTGCCATTGAGACTGCACACGTGTGCACGCGTGCATTATCTTGATGAAAAAGAACTTTTTTCTTGACCACATGCGATAGTTTTTTTTAAATACTCGTTAAATCGGTACATAATATTCGCAGTTTATTGTTTTTCGCTTTAGAAAGGTAATCGATGTGGATTATCCCGCGTGCATTCCAAAAAACTGTTGGCAATCACCTTATTGGCCGACAAACTTACCTTGGCCTTCTTCGGAGCCGGATCACCAGCAGAAACCCATTGTTTAGACTGCTGCTTGGTCTCCGGAGTGTTGTAATGGATCCATGTTTCATCCACAGTTACAAAACGACACAAAAAACTCATTCGAATTGCGGTTAAACAACTCCAAACAATTTTTTGAAGTTGTCACACCCATTACGTTATGGTCAATACAGAGCAAATGCGGCACCCATATTGCAGACAGCTTTCTTAAACCCAACTGATCATTTAAAAATCGAAATCACACTGCCATACGAAATGCCTATGGCAGCAACAATCTCACGCACTTTTACTCTTCGATCGGCGAACACCGTATCGTGGATTTTTTCAAGCATTTTTGGGTGTATTGACATTAATTGGGCGTCCAGAATGTTCAGCGGCATTTGTACTTGAGCGACCACAACTAAAGTCAGTCAACCACTTTTTTACCATTAAATTCGATGATGCAAAGTCCAAATAGTATTTATCAAGCTTTTCCTTGGTTTGATTGACGGTTTTTTTCGCAAAAAATAATGTTTAATGAACACTCGAAATTCACTTTTTTCTATTTTTAAAAAAATCCACGAGGTGGTATGTTTTGAACAGCTGTTAAACGCAAAGTAAATGACGGAACTTGCTCAAAACTTTAAAAAAAAAAAAAACCTTCACCTGGATTATAAATATGAAACTAAGAGAATAATAGGGGTTTTGAAAAAACCTTTTTTCGCCACAAGTTCATAGTTTCGAGATTTTGTAAATACGATATGTAGCCAACAAAACAAACATTATTACCAGATGTCCAAATTAAAATAACTTCATTAGCTCAAATTTTATAGAGCTACAATGTTTACAAGGGCTATAATATGAAACTGACCTTAGCTAGTTTATCTAGATTTAAAACCGACCGCCATCAAAAAAAAATATTTCTATACCCTGAAAACCTTCCCTTCATTTTAAGAATTTTGATTGATAAGAATTTGATAAAAATGAAAAAAAAAAAAAAAAAAAAAAACTTTTTAATCATCTAATAGCCTACGCATGTAAGTCTATGCGACTAAACATGATGCTATAATAAAATGTTTAACCTTTGGAACCAAACGCATTACATCACATATTTGTTTGTCTTTTCCCCTGTATTAGCAAACTTTGTCTGCATTTTTTTCTTTTCGTTCAATAGCTTACCATTTTAAATAACATAATGTATTAGCCAGATTTCAGTTAAATCAATGTTTTTGTGAAGCACGTGTACAAAACTTTTTTCGTGTGTTTATGTGGAATTGTGCATTTGCGTGAATTAGCTTTTGTAAAAATTCGCTCTTCTTGTTTATTATAACAGTTTTTTGTAAACCGTTTTCGTATTTCAAATATTTTTTGTATCTTTTTAAAAGCTATATAATTATTTACAAAATGGGAATGAATTGAATGAATTGAATGAATTGAATGAATTGAATGAATGATGAATTGAATGAATTGAATGAATTGAATGAATTGAATGAATTGAATGAATTGAATGAATTGATGAATTGATGCATTGCATGACTTGCACTGAATTGAATGAACTTGACTGCCTTGCATGCCTTGCCTGCCTTGCCTGCCTTGCCCTCCATTGCCTGCACTTGCCATGCCTTGCCTGCCTTGCCTGCCTTGCTGCCTTGAACTGCCTTGCCTGCCTTGCCTGCCTTGCCTGCCTTGCCTCCTTGCCTGCCTTGCCTGCCTTGCCTGCCTTGCTGCCTTGCCTGCCTTGCCTGCCTTGCCTGCCTTCCTGCCTTGCCTGCCTTGCCTGCCTTTGCATGCCTTGCCTGCCTGCCTGCCTTGCCTGCCTTGCCTGCCTTGCCTGCCTTGCCTGCCTTGCCTGCCTTGCCTGCCTTGCCTGCCTTGCCTGCCTTGCCTGCCTTGCCTGCCTTGCCTGCCTTGCCTGCCTTGCCTGCCTTGCCTGCCTTGCCTGCCTTGCCTGCCCTTGCCTGCCTTGCCTGCCTTGCCTGCCTTGCTGCCTGCCTGCCTGCCGCCTTGCCTGCCTTGCCTGCCTTGCCTGCCTTGCCTGCCTTGCCTGCCTTGCCTGCCTTGCCTGCCTTGCCTGCCTTGCCTGCCTTGCCTGCCTTGCCCTGCCTTGCCTGCCTTGCCTGCCTTGCCTGCCTTGCCTGCTTGCCTGCCTTGCCTGCCTTGCCTGCCTTGCCTGCCTTGCCTGCCTTGCCTGCCTTGCCTGCCTTGCCTGCCTTGCCTGCCTTGCCCTGCCTTGCCTGCCTTGCCTGCCTTGCCTGCCTGCCTGCCTTCCTGCCTTGCCCTGCCTTGCCTGCCTTGCCGCTTGCCTGCCTTGCCTGCCCTTGCCTGCCTTGCCTGCCTTGCCTGCCTTGCCTGCCTTGCCTGCCTGCCTGCCTTGCCTCCTTGCCTGCCTTGCCTGCCTTTGCCTGCTTGCCTGCCTTGCCTGCCTTGCCTGCCTGCCTCCTTGCCTGCCTGCCTGCATTGCCTGCTTGCCTGCCTTGCCTGCCTTGCCTGCCTTGCCTGCCTTGCCTGCCTTGCCTGCCCTTGCCTGCCTTGCCTGCCTTGCCTGCCTTGCCTGCCTTGCCTGCCTTGCCTCCTTGCCATGCCTTGCCTGCCTTGCCTGCCTTGCCTGCCTTGCCTGCCTTGCCTGCCTTGCCTGCCTTGCCTGCCTTGCCTGCCTTGGCCTGCCTTGCCTGCCTTGCCTGCCTTGCCTGCCTTGCATGCCTTGCCTGCCTTGCCTGCCTTGCCTGCCTTGCCCTGCCTTGCCTGCCTTGCCTGCCTTGCCTGCCTTGCCTGCCTTGCCTGCCTTGCCTGCCTTGCCTGCCTTGCCTGCCTTGCCTGCCTTGCCTGCCTTGCCTGCCTTTGCCTGCCTTGCCCTCCTTGCCCGCCTTGCCTGCCTTGCCTGCCTTGCCTGCCTTGCCTGCCTTGCCCTGCTTGCCTGCCTGCCTGCCTTGCCTGCCTTTCCTGCCTTGCCTGCCTTGCCTGCCTTGCCTGCCTTGCCTGCCTTGCCTGCCTTCCGCCTGCCTGCCTTGACCGCTTGCCTGCCTTGCCTGCCTTCCTGCCTTGCCTGCTTGCCTGCTTGCCTGCCTTGCCTGCCTGGCCTGCCTTGCCTGCCTTGCCTGCCTTGCCTGCCTTGCCTGCCTTGCCTGCCCTTGCATTGCCTGCCTTGCTGCCTTGCCTGCCTTGCTGCCTTGCCTGCCTTGCCTGCCTTGGCCTGCCTTGCCTGCCTTGCCCCTGCCTGCCTTGCCTGCCTTGCCTGCCTTGCCTGCCTTGCCTGCCTTGCCTGCCTTGCCTGCCTTGCCTGCCTTGCTGCCTTGCCTGCCTTGCCTGCCTTGCCTGCCTTGCCTGCCTTGCCTGCCTTGCCTGCCTGCCTGCCTTGCTGCCTTGCCTGCCTTGCCCTGCCTTGCCTGCCTTGCCTGCCTTGCCCTGCCTTGCCTGCCTTGCCTGCCTTGCCTGCCTTGCCTGCCTTGCCCTGCCTTCCTGCCTTGCTGCCTTGCCTGCCTTGCCCTGCCCTTCGCCTGCCTTGCCTGCCTTGCCCTGCCTTGCCTGCCTTTCCTGCCTTTGCCTGCCTTGCCTGCCTTGCCCTGCCCATTGCCTGCCTTGCCTGCCTTGCCTGCCTTGCCGCCTTGCCTGCCTTGCCTGCCTTGCCTGCCTTGCCTCCTTTCCTGCTTGCCTGCCTTGCCTGCCTTGCCTGCCTTGCCTGCCTTGCCTGCCCTTGCTGCCTTGCCTGCCTTGCCTGCCTTGCCTGCCTTGCCTGCCTTGCCTTCCACTGCCTGCCTGCCTGCCTTGCCTGCCTTGCCTGCTTGCCTGCCTTGCCTGCCTTGCCTGCCCTTGCCTGCCTTGCCTGCCTTGCCTCCTTGCCTGCCTTGCCTGCCTGCCTGCCCTTGCCTGACCTTGCCTGCCTTGCCTCCTTGCCTGCCTTGCCTGCCTTGCCTGCCTTGCCTGCCTTGCCTGCCTTGCCTGCCTTGCCTGCCTGCCTGCCTTGCCCTGCCTTGCCTGCCTTGCCTGCTTGCCTGCCTTCCTGCCTTGCCTGCCTTGCCTGCCTTGCCTGCCTTGCCTGCCTTGCCTGCCTTGCCTGCCTTGGCCTGCCTTGCCTTCCTTGCCTGCCTTGCCTGCCTTGCTGCCTTGCCTGCCTTCCCTGCTGAATTGAATGCCTTGACTGCCTTGCCTGCCTTGGCCTGCCTTGCCTGCCTTGCCTGCCTTGCATCCTTGCCTGCATGCCCTGCCTTGCCTGCCTTGCCTCCCTTGCATGCCTGCCCTGCCTTGCCTCCTGCCGCCTTGCCTGCCTTGCCTGCCTTGCCTGCCTTGCCTCCTTGCCTGCCTTGCCTGGCCTTGCCTGCCTTGCCGCCTTGCCTGCCTTGCCTGCCTTGCCTGCCTTGCCTGCCTTGCCTGCCTTGCCTGCCTTGCCTGCCTTGCCTGCCTTGCCTGCCTTGCCTGCCTGCCTGCCTTGCCCTGCCTTGCCTGCCTTGCCTGCCTTGCCTGCCTTGCCTGCCTTGCCTGCCTTGCCTGCCTTGCCTGCCTTGCCTGCCTTGCCTGCCTTGCCTGCCTTGCCTGCCTTGCCTGCCTTGCCTGCCTTGCCTGCCTTGCCTGCCTTGCCTGCCTTGCCTGCCTTGCCTGCCTTGCCTGCCTTGCCTGCCTTGCCTGCCTTGCCTGCCTTGCCTGCCTTGCCTGCCTTGCCTGCCTTGCCTGCCTTGCTGCCTTGCCTGCCTTGCCTGCCTTGCTGCCTTGCCTGCCTTGCCTGCCTTGCCTGCCTTGCCTGCCTTGCCTGCCTGCCCCTTGCCTGCCTTGCCTGCCTTGCCTGCCTTGCCTGCCTTGCCCTGCCTTGCCTGCCTTCCTGCCTTGCTGCCTTGCCTGCCTTGCCTGCCCTTGCCTGCCTTGCCTGCCTTGCCTGCCTTGCCTGCCTTGCCTGCCTTGCCTGCCTTGCCTGCCTTGCCTGCCTTGCCTGCCTTGCCTCCTTTCCTGCCTTTTCTGCCTTGCCTGCCCGCCCCCGCCCCTCCCCCCCTCCAGCCCTTCGCCTTTTTCCCCCCCCCTCCCTTCCCTTGTGTCCGTTCTGTCTTTTTTGCTCTGCCCGCTTTCTCGGGTCTGGCCCTGCGCCTTCTTCCCTTCTGCTTTGTGGTCTCCTTTCTCGTTCCCGTTGTCCCTTTCACCCCCTTACCCCTTCCGCTTCTCGTTTTTTGTCTACCCACCCCCCACTTTCTGGCCCCTCCCCTTCCCTGGTTTTTCCCCTTCCCTTAGTGTTTTTTTTGCGGTCCTGTCCCTGTTAATGTCAGTTTATGTTTATTACAAACAGAAATGACAAGGTAAAGCTGAGTGCTGCACAATCGGCAATACCAAAAAACAGCAGTCGAGTGTCATTTACAACCTGGTCTTGTCAGTTTAAAATCATACCAGAAGAGAAAAATTTATCCAATATAACGAAAAAAACAGCCTGGAGTGAAAAAAAAGCTAAAAATTAATTCTACCAGCATCGCAGAAAATAATGTTAACGTTATTATTTTTCGAGTGGGAAGTATACTACTCCATAAAGAGAGAAGAGAAAAAAAAGAACTAAAACATGCACACATAATTTTAATCATGTTTATGACTTAATATGACATGTTTTTGTATGTGTTTGTTTGTATATGAATGACAGTTATTTAGGATGATAAACAAATGCTGCTCCATACTACAGGTTCAAATAGATAGATCATGCAAAAACATGCTTTGTCATACTACAACTACTAAATGTATTAAACAAAAAATGTAAAAAAACATAAATTAAAATGGCCTTTTGACTTTTTTGTGCTGTTTTTGTTGTTTTGTACACAAATGAATAGCCATCCATGATGACTAACGATTTCAAAACAAACAAAAAATTCAACATTATTACAAAAGTAGAAAGAGATTTTTATATTTTAAAAATATGTGTTGTTGTATATGTTAAGGTAAAGCATTATTAATATTGACTTAGAAACATAATGGGCCAAGTCTTAATAAAGTTCAGCGAAATTTTGGTAATTTGAGTGCTACAAATAAAATTTAATTTGGCCTTATGTTGGGCGCCATACATTATTGCAATGTTTTGTAATGACAGAAGTCGCTCCACTTGTTTCCGCCAACACTCCATGTTTTTTATATACGAGAATCGATTGAGTTAATGAATTATGAATTATATTATAGTTATTAGTTTTTTAAGTCCAAGGAGGAAAATAAAATGAATTAAAAACATTACATTATGTCTTAAGAATTCCCAACCAACCCTCGTCTTTCATGCCCAATAATTTTCGAAGGTACCTCGTAACCCACAATAAGTATAAAAAGGCCGACACCACAGGGATCTGGATCAGTCGGCTACGACAGCGCACGCGGCAACAAGGTAATTTTAACTAACCCTTTTTCATCCTTAGACATCCAGCGAGCTTCCTTCGAGGTCCTGCGAATATCCTTCGAGGTCCTGCGAATATCCTTCGAGGTCCTGCGAATATCCTTCGAGGTCCTGCGAATATCCTTCAAGGTCCTGCGAATATCCTTCGAGGTCCTGCGAATATCCTCTGAGGTCCTGCGAATATCCTCTGAGGTCCTGCGAATATCCTTCGAGGTCCTGCGAATATCCTTCGAGGTCCTGCGAATATCCTTCAAGGTCCTGCGAATATCCTTCGAGGTCCTGCGAATATCCTTTGAGGTCCTGCGAATATCCTTCGAGGTCCTGCGAATATCCTTCGAGGTCTTGCGAATATCCTTCGTGATCCGACGAACATCCTTCGAGATCCTGTTGACCTCCCAACTTTAGCCAATAGAGATTGAGTCGTGCGTTTGACCTTCTCTCAACTTTAGCCAGCCAAGATTGAGTCGTGCGTTTGACCTTCTCTCAACTTTAACCAGCCGAGATTGAGTCGTGCGTTTGACCTTCTCTCAAACTTTAACCAGCCGAGATTGAGTCGTGCGTTTGACCTTCTCTCAACTTTAACCAACCGAGATTGAGTCGTGCGTTTGACCTTCTCTCAACTTTAGCCTGCCGAGATTGAGTCGTGCGTTTGACCTTCTCTCAACTTTAGCCTGCCGAGATTGAGTCGTGCGTTTGACCTTCTCCCAACGTTAGCCAGCCGAGATTGAGTCGTGCGTTTGACCTTCTCTCAACTTTAACCAGCCGAGATTGAGTCGTGCGCTTGACCTTCTCTCAACTTTAACCAGCCGAGATTGAGTCGTGCGTTTGACCTTCTCCCAACTCTAGCCTGCCGAGATTGAGTCGTGCGTTTGACCTTCTCTCAACTTTAGCCTGCCGAGATTGAGTCGTGCGTTTGACCTTCTCCCAACTTTAGCCAGCCGAGATTGAGTCGTGCGTTTGACCTTCTCTCAACTTTAGCCAGCCGAGATTGAGTCGTGCGTTTGACCTTCTCTCAACTTTAACCAGCCGAGATTGAGTCGTGCGTTTGACCTTCTCTCAACTCTAGTCAGCCGAGATTGAGTCGTGCGTTTGACCTTCTCCCAACTTTAGCCAGCCGAGATTGAGCCGTGCGTTTGGCCTTCTCCCAACTGTTACCAGCCGAGCGTGAGCCATACGAACCCCAGGTCGTGAGTTGTAGCTACAGCGAAAGCCCCGTGCAGATCAACCGCAGACGTCATCCCACCGCTGGTCGCAGAGAACCAAATTCAAACAATACTTTCTTTCCTTTTATTTTTATTTTAGTTATAGGGTGTGGTATTAGGTATAAGAAAATAAAATTTTAACGTTTATCGAAAAAACCTGCCTTTTCTCTCTGTCACTGAAAGAAACAAATTTCTGTGACGATCCCTACCCCCGCGAGCTTACCCCAGCTAACGGAGGAAATCTCGTCGTTACAGTGGCGCCCGAGCAGGGACCGAGAGTTTGAGAGTTTGTTTTGTGTCTTTACCAGATCACCAAGTTAACAAAGGAATACCATTCAGAAAATCGCACTAGGGAAACCTAGATAGTTACGCTATTTGTCTAGCCATCGCCTTCGATCCTGTCCATTATGTTACGTACCTCGTGGGCATACTCCCTAAGAAAGGAGGAACTGATAACATACCTCAACGAATTTAGCCTGGGAACTTCAGGAGGCGTCGAGGAGTTGCGCAAACGACTCGGCCAATTCCTGGGCGGAGAACATGAACCACAGATTATCAACAGACTCCTGGCCATACAGTCCAAGCATGAACCTACAAACCGCCGGTGGGGAGAATAAGAGTTTGACTCCTCGGAAGCAGCCGACATCGGAGGAAATCACCGACCCGCCAAAAGTTGCACACCATGAACACGAATCGATCCAGGTCCACGTGCCCACCGCTACCAGGAATTCCAATCTGGGATCAAGGGCTGACCAGATCCGTAAATGGGACATCAAGTTTGACGGTGCTACCAAACCCCTTGAATTCGTCGAAAGAATTGAGGAGCTAGCACACATGTATGCGATTGATATCGACACGATGCCGGCTATGATGCCAGAAATCCTCACCGGCAAAGCGCTCATATGGTATCGGAACAATAACCGTTATTGGGTCACATGGTCATCATTCCAAAGGGACCTCCTAAAGTTCTTTCTACCACCCCGGTACTTTCGAGCGCTTGGAAGATGAGGTCAGAAAGCGTCACCAAAGACCTCGTGAGTCTTTCAGAGATTATACCCTCGACATGCAAAACCTTATGAGATACACCGGATACTCTGAGACACAAAAACTCGAAAGGATATTCCGTAACGCCCTGCCTGAATATCTATTGTACATCCGCCGTCGGGACTTCGAGACCCTGGATGACCTCCTAGAGATGGCTGCCGACCTGGAATGAATCCCAGCTGCACATCAACACCCCGTGAACACCACCGATTGATGGCACAGGAGGACTCTCCACCGCCCGAACGAGATTTCGTTGCTAATCCTCGCAGCGCGTGCCGCAATTGCGGACTATCTGGGCATTTTACGGCCCAGTGTCCAAGTCCAACCGTTTTGTTCTGTTGGGAATGTGGTCGACGTGATGTGCGGACCATTCACTGCTGTCGACGGTCGGGAAACGGAAACCAGGATCGTACTAGACGAGGGGGTGCGAGTCCACAGAACCACGACCCTCGCAACTAAAAACTTCTATCCAATACACCCCTATTAGGCTCATAGCCAATGTCTTCATAGAGGGGCGGCTGGTAGCCGCCACGATCGGCACGGGTGCTCAGAGCTGCTTTGTGAGTCAGCGCATAGTGAGTACTCTTCAGGATGTCACTACTCTCCAGCGCTATGAATCGGAGGTTGAACTTGCGGATGGGTCACTGCGACGAATAACACATGCCCTGGACCACGAAATCGGCTTCGGGAGTCAAAAATTATATACCAAGCTCCTGGTCATGCCTGATGCCACTGAAGATTTTATTATTGGACTGAGGTTCTTGGCAGAGTGTGTAACCAAGATCACTTGTGCGGGCCTGACGTGTGAGTTTCGAAGAAGTCCCGAGGGAAGCAGTTCGCCAGGAGTCCGCGAAACGAATCGACGTTTGACATCGGCTGCGGCTCCTACCACCTCAACTAGCGCGGAACGGCGGCCATCACAGGACGATGTTTCAGTCAATAACGCAGACGAAGCTACTACAGGACACATGCCGGTAAGGGGCCATAGTCCAGAGGACCAAGATAAGATTAAAACGTTTATTAAAGAGGGCACTTCAACGACACCTACGCGCCCACCTACTCCCCGCGGATATGAGACACAAGAGGGCACTTCAAAACACCTACGCGCCCACCTACGCCCCGCGTATATCGGGCCCAAGAGATCACTTCGACGACACCTACGCGCCCACCTACACCTCGTGTATTAGTGTCACCGGCCTCTTCCACATCGTCCCGGTCATCTACCGCATCATCGTCGTCCACATCGTCGTCATCCTCATCGTTATCATCTTCTTCCGCGGCGTCCTCGTCATCTTCCGCTGTAACTTCTTCAACCACGACATCCCCATCTGGATCAAATACCGACGAAGAGCCCACGTTCAGCCCGGGGAAAGGGCGAGTGAACCCGCGGCTCACAAATACCCGACATTACACCCCACCAGGGCGCCCAGGGTTGCCTCCCACGGCATATACCCCACCGTTTCCAATCCTACCCAATTACTAACCACGGACTCCACCACGTCGACCGTTCGTCTCATCCCATGTCCCTTTTCCCACCGGGGACGACCTCTCAAACGATGTCCGGATAAGACTACAACCATACTTGCGCTGCATGCTGGAGCGGTTTGGTCCCGGGGAACGTGGTAGTCAAGTCTATGTTATCGATGACCAACGATATCGTATCCATGTCGACCGACAACACCGGGCTAAGGTACAACATTTAGGTTCAGTGAAAACGGATCATCAGCCAAGACGACCTAGCTACCGAATGTCCCGAGCATTACCACCTCGTTAGACTCCCCAGGGGGGGACCATGTGTAATGACAGAAGTCGCTCCACTTGTTTCCGCCAACACTCCATGTTTTTTATATACGAGAATCGATTGAGTTAATGAATTATGAATTATATTATAGTTATTAGTTTTTTAAGTCCAAGGAGGAAAATAAAATGAATTAAAAACATTACATTATGTCTTAAGAATTCCCAACCAACCCTCGTCTTTCATGCCCAATAATTTTCGAAGGTACCTCGTAACCCACAATAAGTATAAAAAGGCCGACACCACAGGGATCTGGATCAGTCGGCTACGACAGCGCACGCGGCAACAAGGTAATTTTAACTAACCCTTTTTCATCCTTAGACATCCAGCGAGCTTCCTTCGAGGTCCTGCGAATATCCTTCGAGGTCCTGCGAATATCCTTCGAGGTCCTGCGAATATCCTTCGAGGTCCTGCGAATATCCTTCAAGGTCCTGCGAATATCCTTCGAGGTCCTGCGAATATCCTCTGAGGTCCTGCGAATATCCTCTGAGGTCCTGCGAATATCCTTCGAGGTCCTGCGAATATCCTTCGAGGTCCTGCGAATATCCTTCAAGGTCCTGCGAATATCCTTCGAGGTCCTGCGAATATCCTTTGAGGTCCTGCGAATATCCTTCGAGGTCCTGCGAATATCCTTCGAGGTCTTGCGAATATCCTTCGTGATCCGACGAACATCCTTCGAGATCCTGTTGACCCTCCCAACTTTAGCCAATAGAGATTGAGTCGTGCGTTTGACCTTCCCGTTACAGTGGCGCCCGAGCAGGGACCGAGAGTTTGAGAGTTTGTTTTGTGTCTTTACCAGATCACCAAGTTAACAAAGGAATACCATTCAGAAAATCGCACTAGGGAAACCTAGATAGTTACGCTATTTGTCTAGCCATCGCCTTCGATCCTGTCCATTATGTTACGTACCTCGTGGGCATACTCCCTAAGAAAGGAGGAACTGATAACATACCTCAACGAATTTAGCCTGGGAACTTCAGGAGGCGTCGAGGAGTTGCGCAAACGACTCGGCCAATTCCTGGGCGGAGAACATGAACCACAGATTATCAACAGACTCCTGGCCATACAGTCCAAGCATGAACCTACAACCGCCGGTGGGGAGAATAAGAGTTTGACTCCTCGGAAGCAGCCGACATCGGAGGAAATCACCGACCCGCCAAAAGTTGCACACCATGAACACGAATCGATCCAGGTCCACGTGCCCACCGCTACCAGGAATTCCAATCTGGGATCAAGGGCTGACCAGATCCGTAAATGGGACATCAAGTTTGACGGTGCTACCAAACCCCTTGAATTCGTCGAAAGAATTGAGGAGCTAGCACACATGTATGCGATTGATATCGACACGATGCCGGCTATGATGCCAGAAATCCTCACCGGCAAAGCGCTCATATGGTATCGGAACAATAACCGTTATTGGGTCACATGGTCATCATTCCAAAGGGACCTCCTAAAGTTCTTTCTACCACCCCGGTACTTCGAGCGCTTGGAAGATGAGGTCAGAAAGCGTCACCAAAGACCTCGTGAGTCTTTCAGAGATTATACATTAGACATGCAAAACCTCATTAGACACACCGGATACACCGAGGCACAGAAACTCGAACGGATATTCCGTAACGCCCTACCCGAATACCTGTGGTACATCCGCCGACGAGACTTCGAGACTCTGGATGACCTCCTAGAAATGGCAGCCGATCTGGAATGTATCCAAGCTGCACCGCAACATCCCCGGGAACACCACCGCTTGATGGTACAAGAGGGCCCTAAACCCTCCGAGCGGGATTTCATTGCCAATCCTCGCAGCGCGTGCCGCAATTGCGGACAGTCCGGACATTTTACGGCGCGGTGTAAAAATCCGACCATTTTATTCTGTTGGGAATAATACACTCCTACCAGGCTCGTGGCCAACATCATTCTAGAGGGCCGGCTGGTAGCCGCCACAATCGACACGGGTGCTCAAAGCTGCTTCGTGAGTCAGCGCGTGGTTAGTACTCTCCGAGATGTCACTACCCTGCAGCCATATGAATCGGAGATCGAACTTGCTGATGGGTCGTTGTGGCGTATAACCCATGCCCTTGACCACGAGATTGTCTTGGGAAATCGGAGATTATATACCAAGCTCCTGGTCATGCCTGATGCCACCGAAGACTTCATTATCGGTCTGAGGCTCCTAGAAGAGTGCGGAACCAAGATCACTTGCGCGGGCCTTACGTGCGAGTTTCAAAAAAATCCCGAGGAAAGCGGCCCATCAGTAATCCGCGAAAAGAATCGACACCTGACGTCTGCAGCACTTTCGACCCCTTCAACCAGAGTTGAAGAGCGGCCACCGCAAGAAGAGGTTTCAGCCACACGTAACTCAACCAACGGCCAGCACCTTTGTCGTATCGTCGAGGAAGCTCTACGACCTTGGTGGAACAAGGAAGTCGGGTTGAGGCCACGCACGTCGGGTCGACCTACTCCGGCCCCTATTTTACCAAGACAAGTTAGCGAAATTACGTCTTCTCAAGCCTCGACATCATCATCACCCATGTCTCAACCTCTTTCATCAGTAACCGCATCCACAACGTGCCTGACGGTCCTGCAGGAGAACAGCGTAAGCCAGGAATTTATAGTAGAAACGGAAAATAGCAACACAACAGTGGATAGGCCACGTACGCCACCATTTTCGTCCCCTTCGGCAGCCAATGTACAACTTACCAACGTCTCCGAATATCCCGAATCAGTATGTGTGTACGAAGCGGACGGCTTAATAACACCGTCCCGCGCACCAACGCCTCGCCTGTTGGCTTCACCGACGCCTTTAAAATCGTCCGGGTCATCGACCTCGTCATCGTCGTCCTCACCCTCAACGTCGTCATCATATTCGTCCACCTCGACTTCAAACTCGTCATCGTCATCGTCCTCGACTTCTTCATGCACGACATCATCGTCCGAGTCCGATACCGATGGAGAATCACCGGTCAGTCTTGGAAGAAATAGGCGAGTAAATCCCAGGCTTACAAACACCACGTCTTACACGCCACCATTCAATCCACCGGGACACCCACAATTGCCGCCGGCGTCCTACACGCCACCGCACTCGACGCTTCCCACGCCAACAACGCAACCACCGACACCACGATCCTCGTCACCACGAAAAGTGCCACAAACACCACCATCACCGATACCTTTCACTACGGATGACGACCTCTCAGACGAGGTCCGGGTAAGAATTCAACCCTACTTACGCTATATGCTGAACCGACTTAGACACGGAGGACGTGGTAGTCGGGTCTATGTCATAAACCATCAGCGATATCGTATCCACATCAATCGCCAAAACAGAGCTATGGTGCAGCAGTTAGGCCCCGTTAGGACAGAACGAAGACCAACAACGTCAGAAGTACCAGGCATAATCTCCTCGCGAGGCTCCCCAAGGGGGGACCATATGTAATGACGGAAGTCGCTACGCTTGTTTCCGCCAACACCCCATGTTTTTTTTATATAAGTAAATGAACAAGAATCCATTGAATTAAACTAAATATTAACAAATAAATGAATTATTAATGAATTTCTGTTAAGTAGCTATTTAAGTCCATTGAAGGAAATAAAATGAATTAAATTATTTTTCAATCCCTGAATTTTCTAAGTAACGCTCGATTCTGTTTACACAACTTGTAGAGTACCGTCGCTACTGGCGACACTTAGCGGCTATATAAAGGCCGTCACCACAAGAATCGAGATCAGTCGGCTACGGTAGCGCACACGGCCACAAGGTAATTATACTAATCCTTTTGTTTTTCCTTAGATATCCTTCGAAGCCCGGACACGTCCTTCGAGGTCCTTGAAATATCCTTCGAGGTCCTTGAATATCCTTCGAGGTCCTTGAATATCCTTTGAGGTCCTTGAATATCCTTCGAGGTCCTTGAATATCCTTTGAGGTCCTTGAATATCCTTCGAGGTCCTTGAACATCCTGCGAGGTCCTCGAAATATCCTGCGAGGGGTCCTTGAATATCCTGTGAGGTCCTTGGAATATCCTGCGAGGTCCTTGAATATCCTTCGAGGTCCTTGAACGTCCTGCGAGGTCCTTGAACGTCCTGCGAGGTCCTTGGAATATCCTGATAGGCCCTTTGAATAGCCTTCGAGTTCCTGACAACATCCTGCAAGTATCAGCAGAGCGTGAGCCGTGCGTTGGCCACCTCCCAGCAGGAATCATCACCGAGTGCGAGCCGTGCGTTGACCGCCTATCATCAAGGGTCAGCAGAGCGTGAGCCGTGCGTTGGCCACCTCCCAGCAGGAATCATCACCGAGTGCGAGGCGTGCGTTGGCCGCCTATCATCAAGAGTCAGCAGAGCGTGAGCCGTGCGTTGGCCACCTCCCAGCAGGAATCATTACCGAGTGCGAGCCGTGCGTTGGCCGCCTACCATCAAGTGTCAGCAGAGCGTGAGCCGTGCGTTGGCCACCTCCCAGCAGGAATCATCACCGAGTGCGAGCCGTGCGTTGGCCGCCTATCATCAAGTGTCAGCAGAGCGTGAGCCGTGCGTTGGCCACCTCCCAGCAGGAATCATCACCGAGTGCGAGCCGTGCGTTGGCCGCCTACCATCAAGTGTCAGCAGAGCGTGAGCCGTGCGTTGGCCACCTCCCAGCAGGAATCATCACCGAGTGCGAGCCGTGCGTTGGCCGCCTACCATCGAGTGTCAGCAGAGCGTGAGCCGTGCGTTGGCCACCTCCCAGCAGGAATCATCACCGAGTGCGAGCCGTGCGTTGGCCGCCTATCATCAAGTGTCAGCAGAGCGTGAGCCGTGCGTTGGTCACCTCCCAGCAGGAATCATCACCGAGTGCGAGCCGTACGTTGGCCGCCTACCATCAAGTGTCAGCAGAGCGTGAGCCGTGCGTTGGCCACCTCCCAGCAGGAATCATCACCGAGTGCGAGCCGTGCGTTGGCCGCCTATCATCAAGAGTCAGCAGAGCGTGAGCCGTGCGTTGGCCACCTCCCAGCAGGAATCATAACAGAGTGCGAGCCGTGTGTTGGCCGCCTACCATCAAATATCAGCAGAGCGTGAGCCGTGCGTTGGCCACCCCCAGCAGTGATAATATCAGAGTGCAAGCTCGAATAGATACTAATCATCTAATTTTTTGTCTTCCCTTATTATATTATAGCTTTAGGTGGTAATTAACTTTAAGATAATAAAAATTTATAACGTTCAAACAAGCTCTTTTACTCTCGGTCGCTGAAAGAAATAAATTTCTGTGACGATCCCTACCCCCGCGAGCTTACCTCAGCTAACGGAGGAAATCTCGTCTGGATCAGTCGGCTACGACAGCGCACGCGGCAACAAGGTAATTTTAACTAACCCTTTTTCATCCTTAGACATCCAGCGAGCTTCCTTCGAGGTCCTGCGAATATCCTTCGAGGTCCTGCGAATATCCTTCGAGGTCCTGCGAATATCCTTCGAGGTCCTGCGAATATCCTTCAAGGTCCTGCGAATATCCTTCGAGGTCCTGCGAATATCCTCTGAGGTCCTGCGAATATCCTCTGAGGTCCTGCGAATATCCTTCGAGGTCCTGCGAATATCCTTCGAGGTCCTGCGAATATCCTTCAAGGTCCTGCGAATATCCTTCGAGGTCCTGCGAATATCCTTTGAGGTCCTGCGAATATCCTTCGAGGTCCTGCGAATATCCTTCGAGGTCTTGCGAATATCCTTCGTGATCCGACGAACATCCTTCGAGATCCTGTTGACCTCCCAACTTTAGCCAATAGAGATTGAGTCGTGCGTTTGACCTTCTCTCAACTTTAGCCAGCCAAGATTGAGTCGTGCGTTTGACCTTCTCTCAACTTTAACCAGCCGAGATTGAGTCGTGCGTTTGACCTTCTCTCAACTTTAACCAGCCGAGATTGAGTCGTGCGTTTGACCTCTCTCAACTTTAACCAACCGAGATTGAGTCGTGCGTTTGACCTTCTCTCAACTTTAGCCTGCCGAGATTGAGTCGTGCGTTTGACCTTCTCTCAACTTTAGCCTGCCGAGATTGAGTCGTGCGTTTGACCTTCTCCCAACGTTAGCCAGCCGAGATTGAGTCGTGCGTTTGACCTTCTCTCAACTTTAACCAGCCGAGATTGAGTCGTGCGCTTGACCTTCTCTCAACTTTAACCAGCCGAGATTGAGTCGTGCGTTTGACCTTCTCCCAACTCTAGCCTGCCGAGATTGAGTCGTGCGTTTGACCTTCTCTCAACTTTAGCCTGCCGAGATTGAGTCGTGCGTTTGACCTTCTCCCAACTTTAGCCAGCCGAGATTGAGTCGTGCGTTTGACCTTCTCTCAACTTTAGCCAGCCGAGATTGAGTCGTGCGTTTGACCTTCTCTCAACTTTAACCAGCCGAGATTGAGTCGTGCGTTTGACCTTCTCTCAACTCTAGTCAGCCGAGATTGAGTCGTGCGTTTGACCTTCTCCCAACTTTAGCCAGCCGAGATTGAGCCGTGCGTTTGGCCTTCTCCCAACTGTTACCAGCCGAGCGTGAGCCATACGAACCCCAGGTCGTGAGTTGTAGCTACAGCGAAAGCCCCGTGCAGATCAACCGCAGACGTCATCCCACCGCTGGTCGCAGAACCAAATTCAAACAATACTTTCTTTCCTTTATTTTTATTTTAGTTATAGGGTGTGGTATTAGGTATAAGAAAATAAAATTTTAACGTTTATCGAAAAAACCTGCCTTTTTCTCTCTGTCACTGAAAGAAACAAATTTCTGTGACGATCCCTACCCCCGCGAGCTTACCCCAGCTAACGGAGGAAATCTCGTCGTTACAGTTTATTGGACAAAGAATTCAAAATATTTTCAAAATAGGATTTATTGGGCTCTATAGTACGTTGGGTGCAAATAGTTTAAATATTCATTATTAAGAAGTTTAAGTAAATTTACATGGAACAATCAGTATTTGGGAATAAAGATTTCCGATTAGAAATTTATTTTATAGAAAACAAATTTTAACTAAAATTATTGTATCCATCCCATTGTTTAAAGGTTTCATAGGAAGGTTGGCATGAAATAGTAATAACATCTAAAAAAAAAAAATCGTTAGTCATGTCATCAATGCCAATATCATTACACCAACATCATGGTGCATAGTTTATTATACTCTTTTTAGTTTTAATTTTATTTTATACTCACACATACAACCTATATGAAGCATACATATATTTGATGGTAACAAATGTCAAATGGCACCTGTCAGTTTTTGCTGCTACATCAACACACATCTGTACACATGCATACAACAAACTCACTTACACACCACACACACACACATTTTCTCACAACGAAAAGAAATGTTAGAGCATCACAAAAATGTTCTATACTTGGCATTTGACAGTTTGACATCAAAAGGTTCACGGGTATACATTTGTAGTTGTTTTACTATGCTTTTTTTTTACAATTTTTACAATTTTTCTAGTGTTTTTATGTACATATTTCATCAAATCCAATATCTTTCACTTCTATGAGAGTGTATATGTGAAAGGTATGAACAATTTTTTATGATTCTGTGTATGCAAGTGTGTGTGTGGGTGAGTAACAAAGGTCATTTTTATTGTATGATACGTGTGTGCCTTACACACCTGACAGCGTTTTGGTTGGTGTTTTTTCTATAGTTTTGTAAAATTAAACCATCAATATCGATGTCGCTGCGAGAGCCAATCAGTTAAAACACTATTAAACTAATCTAACGGCTTGATAGAGTTTGGTTAACACAGAAAAGGGACTGGAGAAAGAACAATTTCAAGCCATTTTTTATGCTACAGATGTTAATCATTGATTTTATGTAGCCAAAAATGAAACAAAAAAAAAAAACCATCAAAATATTAACAAAAAGAATTCACACATCGTTAATTTTTCTAAAAACTAAACTAAAAGCTTAAAAGGTTATTAAAAAATATAAAATCGTTAAGAGGTTGGTAACATATAAAAAAGCTCAAAGCATATTAATCCCCAAATGCTCTTTACACTCATAAAAGTAAAGTTAGTTCAAAAGTCTGCTAAATGGGTTCTAATTAGTTGAGCTTATTTTTGCTGTTTTAAATGAGTAATTTAACTAAAGTTATTACACTGAGAGAATTATCTTCACTTCAGTAATGAATTTCTTCATAGCTTTAATGAAAATTGTCACTGGAACTCGTAGATTGAAACCTATCATAGAATATATCAAACTGGTTTAATTAAACTCAAAGTTTATGAAATGTTTGTAGAGTTAATGAAAATCTTCATTACACTAATGAATCATTCTGATAATGAAGCGTTTATAGAATTTATGAAACACTTTCATACATTTTTTAATATTAAGAAGTTCTTTGGACTAATAAAACTCTTCATAAATGTCTTGAAAAATGCGTGAATCAAATGCTACATTGAAATAATAAAGGACTTTATAAAATATGTTCAACACTTGAAAATTAAATCCTAAAACTGAAGTTGGAAATGTATGAAAATTAATAAAATTGTGATGTAAACAAGATTATTCAAGTTCAAGATTATTTGTTTCTTGTTAAACAAAAAACCGTGCAATGTTTATTTATTACTCAAGAAAGTTTTTTTCCGCTAACTTAAAGCAGACTTTATCTACTGACAGGTCCTTACATGTTTCATTCTCCGTCACCGAAAATCATCAGAGAACCAATGTAGAAGGGGTAGAATATTTTTACCCACATTTTACCCGTATTGTTTTATTTACCCGATGAGAAGTAAAAACGAAATTGGAAGCATTGAACTAATTCAAATCAAAATAAAACATTAATCTTTTTCCTTCAAAATTTGGGTAAAATATTATACCCCTTCTACATTGGTTCTCTGATGATTTTCGGTGACGGAAAATGAAACATGTAAGGACTTGTCAGTAGATAAAGTCTGCTTTAAGTAAATAAACATAACACGGTTTTTTGTTTAACAAAAAACAAATGATCTTGAACTTGAATAATCTTGCTCACATCATTATTTATGATAAAGGATCGAAAAATAAACTTTTGGTTTTAATTTTTTAACATTTAAAAGTAAAACAATTGAACAGTTCATGCGAATAAGGACGAATAGACCACTTTTTCGCAAAACACGTTTTTTTGCATAAATGCATTTTATTAGCAGAGCCCTAAAATCCTATGCAGAAATTTTGGGGAAACTTTGACTTTTAAGGCTAAAAAAATGACTTTTGAAACTGCAATAATTCGTATATTTTTATATTTTTGTTTAAAATCTGCTGCAAATAATACATTTTTATTCAAATTTCAATACATTTTTTTTGGATAGTCGCCCTTTTTCCATTTAAACAAAAATTTAAGTCCAATTTTTGGCAAGTTCTCTTTCGAATACCTTACTAAAATTTTTGTATATAGGTAGATGTGACTTAAATCTTTAAGCTAATACCAAAAAGTTGTCAAAAATATTATTTTTTAACCGTTTCCTGCGTTTGTATTGTCCCCTGTAAAATTCTACAAATGGTCTATTCGTTCTTTATTCGCATGAACTGTTCAATTAATGAAATTGTATGAAAAATAAAAAAAAAAAATATTTCTTTGAAATAATTTCATAACTCTAAAGAAAATGTTCATTAAATTCATGAAGAGAGAATTTACGAAAACCAATCAATTTTTATTTATTAAACTACACACAGAGAAGAGTTTATATATTTTCCAACTGAAATTCGGTTACTACCACTCAAATTCGGTTATTACGAATTTCAGACGGTTGCCACAACTTAACATTAGTTTTCGCAACAAAATTCGGTTAATTCAACAGTATTTTAGTTCGGATATAAGGAAATTCTTCATTGAATCTACGAAAACATTCTATGAAATTGTTTCACTAGTATCATGAAGGATAATACTCTCAGTACAGTTATCTTATTTTACCTCAAGAACAAATTTCATGCGTATTTGAACTAATTTTGGACCAAAAATTTTGTAATTCGTGTAATTTTGCTAGTTTTATTTAAACCATAATTGTTTTCAAACCATTCTGTGTCTCCGCTATCAGTCTCACTTGTAGATGGCGTTATTTCTGATATTTTTAATTTTATAGCCATAAAAGGCTAACAGCCGTATTTATAAAAAGTCTTATTGTGAGTTTACAGAGTACAATAGCTATTATAGACTTTTTGTCTTATTAATCACTCATAAAAGTTTTAATTCATAAAGAAACAATAACAGCTCCATAACTATTGAGCGTTTGTAGTAATTTTCTCTCTCTCTCTTTTTATTTACTTGCCATTTAGTTGTTAGTGACGCTTTTAAACCACTGATTAATAAACCCGATAATCAATTATATGTTTATTTGTCCATAATTTTTTTTCAACATTCGACTTAAAAAGTATGTTTTAAAAATAAAAAAACGTTATAAAATGAGTTCTGAAAAAATTTCAACAAAATATTGCAAAACTGTTTTGAGTTTTCTATTTTAGTAGTATATGGTAACAAAATAATCGAATAAAGAGTTTGTTTACATCTGATTTACATCACTAACATATTTTGTCAGGTTTTTATTTTATTTCTGTGATTTTTTTTACCAAAAATAGACTGATTTGTGCCAAAAAAATAAAAAATGGATTTAGATTTCCAAAAACAAATAAAACCAATAAAAGAAGTGGAAAACAAGGTATGTGTGTTAATAAATACTATGAATGGACATACCAAATAATTTTAATTGTATATTTTCTATTTTTTGAAGGAAACAAAAAAGAGGCAAAGGTCTGAAACTGGTGTGAAGAGGATAAGGTAAGAGCTTCGTGAGCTGGTTCTAAAAGATCATTCAACATATTTTAAAATTGTCTATTACACATACTTATAATTTTTTTTCATTTTACAATTTCTTATAGGAGCTGTTAAAGGATTTAATAAAAAAAGAGTTAAGGATATAGAAAATAAAATTAATCACTTTAATCACTTTCTATTAATATTTTTCAAAAATATTCTGCAGAAATATTTTTATAAAAGGTTAAACAATAGTCGTATGTAGATTTAAACAAAATGTCTAAATGCCAAATGTCTTCTTATTTTTGGTTTTAAAGAAGGGTACAATCCAACAATAAAATTTCTTACTTTATGAATGGTTTATTAAAGGTTTAATAGACTATTTTTCGTTTATAAATACAACTATAGCAAATTTTGGTTAAAAACGGTATAAATCAAAAATACATTTTTATAAATACGGCTGTAAGTCTCGAAAATTAAGCGAAATAGAGCAAAACGGAATAAAAATCATTACCCCGTTTTATTATGTAATCTATGAGCAATTCCATATGAAAACGATCAAAATTGGCAAATTTTTGGACGACCCCCTCTCCGATTTTAAAATAAATAGTCTCAATCGATTGCCCAGCAAAAAATAATGTACCTACATATTTTTTTTTTTTTTTATAGTGACTGGTTTAGTGGTGGTGTGCACTACTGTCATGTGACAAAATTGAAGAATTCTTCATAAGGGACCTCATTGAAAGTTGTTTTAAAAAAACTACTAAAGCGATCGCAACGAGTGATAGCTCGTTGGAAAGGTATTGAATCAGGCTTTAATTGAAAAATAAAATTTTCCTAATTTTTCTCAGAAATTTACCTTTTTTTCCATGAAAATTAAATTTTCGATGAAAATTAAATTTTCCGATTTTCCACAGAAGCTCCTAAATTTTCCGGCTAATTTTATTTTTTTTGGATTCCTCATAATTTTTGCTTTAAGAATCAGCAATAAAAAATGGGCCCCGACTCCTTGTTTGGACAGGAGAAGAGCATTTAAGAGACCACCTTGTTCTCATTGTTTTATATTTTTTATAATTGAATTATTTTTAATTATTTAACATTATTTTATTTTATTATTAAAAATACATTTTAAAAATTATTTTACAGTTAAAAATACATTTATGAAGAAAAAATCTATTTTTTTTAAGAGCCCCAAGTTGAGTGTCTAGTGAATATGGTCTGCCTGCCTTCACAAGATCGGCAATAATCCATGGATAATAGCAGCAGTGGCATGTAATGGCACACCAAACCCGACTGAGGCTACAGGTCATAAAATGTTTTGTAAATTTTTTAAATTACCAGGTATAAATATTTCGCCTAAAATGACACGTGCAGAAACAAGTCATAAAACACGGATTTTCCATAAATATGGCGAAATATTTATTACCTGGTAATTTAAAAAATTTACTAAACATTTTATGACCTGTGGTCGGCTTATTGGCAGTAACCAATTAAGTCCCTCTTTAAAAAACATTTTATGACCAGTAGTTCACGCCAAATTTTCCTATTAAAGAAAAGCAAATATCGCTTATTTTTTTTTACCTATACCTATAACTGAAATTTGACTCACACACTCTGAGTCAAATTTCAGTTGAATACTAAACGTGAAAGTGTTAAAGTGTTTTTTTGTAAAGTAAAGAGTGAAGCTGTAAAGACCAATTTAAAGTAAAATGAATAAATTTTGCTGCAATCCGTTTAACAAGAGTGGACATCGTTCGAAAAAGATAAAAGTATTAAAATTAACTGGTGTTTCGAAGCGATACATGAATGAATTAAATATACAATACGGTGAAGAAGCAGAATTCATTGCCTCAAGTGTAAAATCGATTTGTCTCAACAAGCAAATGCATTGAAACAAATGCAACTACAATCCGAGAGTGAAATGACAATTGAACAAATGTTTCATCTGATAGTGAGGCAGACATTCCGATGGTCAATATGTCTTTGAGTCCTTTGAATGAGGCTATTACCACTTTAGGTGAAACGCCTATTAAAAAAGAAAGTTGCGAAGTGAAAATACAGGAAAGAGAAAAAAGGCAAGGTTATGAGTGCAATCGCGACAATATTTGATGAAGGCTCTGATAACGAATGCAGTCAAGCAGATGACGTTGATGACGGCAAACAAATGATTGAGCAGTTTGAAAAGAAAATTCAATTTAGCGACCACTTTTCCGGAGAAATATCTCATTTTATCTGTGCTGCCTCAATCATCTGTGCTGCAAGATTTCTGAACAGTTTCAAACATCTTTTTACATCGCGAGAAGAAGCAAAGAATTAGTTCGACAGAAGGGTATATTGGCGACTCCCACCAAGAAATTGGCTCAAGGACCCTCAGCGAAGCAACGGTGAAATTACAATCTTTGCATAATTGAAGAAGAACAAAACTGCAAGGTCGAGTGGCACTTTTTTGCGACGTCCCACGGTAAGGGCCCATGCGATGCGTTAGGGGGAACCCTAAAACGCATGGCGACTAAGGCAAGTTTGCAAAGGCCATATACTGACCAGATCTTAAATGTACAACATTTGTTTTCGTGGATTCAAAGCAAGGAAATTGCCCTTAACACAGTTTTATGCACTCAAAAAGAACACGATGCCATGGAGCGACGAATTCAAAACAGATATAATAATGTCAAAACTATAACTGGAACGCAAAAGTTTCATTGCTTCATACCAAATATTTCTGATATGTCAATTAATGTAAAGCGGGTTACTCTTCGTCTGCCGACGTGCTAAATTTAAAGTTACTTTAATTTATAATGATGCCAAGACAATTGAAATTTTTAATAAATATTGTAATTAAGTATAAGCAGCAAAATAAGAAAGATATGTAGGTACATTATTTTTTGCTGGGCAACCGATTGAGACTATTTATTTTAAAATCGGAGAGGGGTCGTCCAAAAGGTGATCGCTTTCATATGGAATTGCTCCTATATTAACTACTTATATTCCCGATAATAAAGGTGGACCTGCGTCTGGTCAGATTCGAAAAATTTTAACAGAAATTTTCAGTTGATTCAGCTAAAAAATTCCCTTGATTTAGCTAAATTCTTAGTTAATTTAACTAAATCTTTTAACTCAAATTTAGTTCTTCTTAAATTTAGGTCACGCCACCCAAATTTACCAGACTGTGATTCTAAATTTTTAAATATTTTCAAAGGTTTTTTTATGAGTGTATTCTCAACAACATGAATTAAAAATAACTATGGAGAAATATATTAAAATTTTTATTTAATGGCTTCTACAGAGTTCCACATTAGAGCTGCATATTTTTCTATGAACAAAAACTTTTTCGAATGAGTTTTTGCGGCGTTTTGTAACTGTGGATGAAACATGGATCCATTACAACACTCCGGACACCAAGCAGCAGTCTAAACAAAGGGTTTCTCCGGGTGAACCGGCTCCGAAGAAGGCCAAGGTAAGTTTGTCGGCCAATAAGGTAATATCAACAGGTTTTTGGGATGCACGCGGGATAATCCACATCGATTACCATCAAAAGGGAAAAACAATAAACGGCGAATATTATGCTAACTTATGGTACCGATTTAACGAGTATTTAAAAAAAAACTATATGGCCAAGAAAAAAGTTCTTTTTCAGTAAGATAATGCAAGCGCGCACACCTGCACTACGAATTGGTACCTCATCCGCCATATTCTACGGATTTAACCTCCAGTGACTATTTCGTATTTGCAAACCTAAAGAAATGGCTCGGTTGAAAGAGATTTAGCTCCAACGATGAAATTATTGACCAAACAAATAAATGTCTATTTTATAGATCTCGAAAAATCCTATTTTTTGGAAGGGATACAAAAATTGGAGAAACGTTGGACTAAGTGTATTGAGCTAAAAGGAGATTATGTTGAAAAATAATTTTTTTTTTTCAGAAAAAAAAAACTGTGTTTCTTTCAAAATGTCACGGACTTATTGATCCGCCCTTGTATTATATCACTAGGTCTAAAATATATTTAATGCAAATTTGAGAAAAAATCGGATAGCTTCAAATCGAACTACTGGTTTTTGAGATATTGCGATTTGATTTTCACTAAAAATAGCGTCCTTTCTAGAATTGTTTTTTTTGATTACAGAATTTTTTGCTTTTTTTACTCAAGTATTACATAAAACATGCTTTCATTTGCTAATAATTATGTGAGAAATTAGCTAAGATGTATTACAAAATTAATTTTTTTAAATAATTTGTTTTTTCCATATATCAGAGACTTTGCGTGCAGGTCGTTAAGGGTTAAGTAATCCGGTTGCGCACCACACAACTATTGCATCTAGCCTACAACAATTAAAACTTTAATTAATGAAAATCGAAAGTGAAAGTAAATATTCCTTCAATAATCATGTGCATAAAATTGAAAAGCATAACACTTTTACTATGTAAATTTTCTGATTTATCGGATATATTTTTATTTAAATTTACAAATTATATTTCAGTCAAAATTGACTGAATATGGCTCAAATGAAAAGCAATTTTGCCTACTTTGCCAGTGCAAAAAAAAAAAAAATGAGAATAATTATTAAAAAATTTGTAGAATGGAGTAAAAAAACTCAATATTAGCATGCCGAATTAATTAGAAATGATGTGTCGCAATATATATTTATATTAAAGCAGTTTAAGACAAATTTTGAAAAATTTGCAAATTTGTGCACGGGGTTAAAGCGAGCCGATATTTCTCAAATTCGTACCACATACTTTTTAGACCTACGGTATAAATAATCACAATAATAATTTATAAAATTCGAAAGCTGAGAAAAAATGCCACTCTATTCCACATTTGCCGTACACAATATAAATAGTAGGGTGTCTATTAAAAATAGATTTATCAGTACACCCCCCAGTTTTATTGTAAACAGTTTCAAATGGAAAAAATCGATTCCTTTTTAGTTAAAAATGTTAGCCCGTGTCGAATTTCGCCCGACAATGGCCCATTTGTTATAATATTGTATTTTTATAAAAAATTTACAAATTTGAAATTATTCAGTTATGGAATTGTGACTTCATTGGATATCAATAATCAACTTTAGCCTGGAATCTAATACTTTTAGGGTTAAAAAGTGGAGCTCAAAACTGGATCCAGTTTCCCTTTTTCGTTTTTTTTTTTACATTTGCTCCAAAGAAACTATACAAATTAAAGGTATTTTAAAGATCTATCCAACGATTTTCCAAACAAACAAAAAATTAAAGGGATATATGCTTATTTGTTATTCCTGGTCCATATTGGACGCCACGTTTTTACCCATAGCATTAGTACGATAAAGAATTGGGATTGTTTGGTAGTTTAGTACCATTTATCACATATCCAGTGACAATGAAAATCTGAAAGAAATCATTCTGCAAATTCTCTAGTGGGTCTCTTTTGGTCATTGGTAAGTAAAGGGTCCGCCAAATAACTTTTTTTTTTTGAAAATGCTATAAAAAAAACTACTGAATATTTTCTCAAATTTCTTTTTTTATTTGAAAGTACAATCCTTCCGGTTATTAATGGAAAATAAATTCATTCAAATGGCTGCGTCGGCTGGAAATGCAGTAGCCTACACGATCGGTCCAATTTTTAAGCACATTATCGATTGTGTGCAGCTGTATTTCACCAATGGCTTCACGAATATTGTCCATTAAAGCGTCAATTGTTCTCGGGTGTACGCACTGTTTTTGGCTTTTCACGCTTTGGTTTATCGATGAGGATGCCAGTTTCTTTCACTTTTTTCACAAGATAACGAACATACGGACCATATTCGTTCAGCGGAAGGATAAAACTAATTATCTGTCAAATCAGACATGAGCTAAGTGTTACCATTCACGAAATAAGCACTAGTTGAAAAAAACGTTAGATGGCGGACCCTTTACATAAAATAATTATTTTTATCAAGTTAAAATACCCCGCCTGGAGGCAATAAATGTGCCAAATGAATGTCATTTCATGAATTTAGTCATTTCGATAGAAAACTAAATTCACAAAATATTTTGTGATGTAATTTTTTGTGTGCATGGCACAGTTTGGATTCAGGAAAGCGTTAAAGTTAAAATTTCGTAACATTTCAAAAATTAAATATTATGAAATGAATACAATTGTCAAAAAACTTAAAAACATAGTGAACACAAGGTAAGATTAAAGCTTAAGCTTCAAACAAAAGCTGTTATTTTGGTTTAAGGACATACAGGATTCCAATAGGATACCTCCAAAAGACATCGTGTGTACGAATGTCTACGAAATTTGTCAGAAAGATTATATTTAGTAGTCGGAGCGCAAAGCCCTTAAGTTTTCTCAATACCCATTAAAGTAAAAGTGCGTCTTCGCTTAATTTCGCGTTTTTGGTGTGTGTAATGAACAAAAATCGACAATTCCTTTTTAAGGGACATTCTTATAAATAAATTTGACTAATCCCATCTACCTTTAAACCAAATTTTATTAAACTTTCATATCTGTCAATATGCTTTTAAAATTTTAATTTTTCCAATTATACAACACACGACTGAACTTTTATGTTTTAACCAACTAAACCCCATATGCATAAATAAATCTATAAAATTTTTAATGTTTCAGTCTCGATTTTAGTGTTACAAATTTGGCAGAAATTTATAGATACATTTTTAGCTAGTTAGAAAAATATATAGAGAAACCAAAATTTTGTGGTATTATTACGTGGTTCATGTGCTGTGGTCTGATGGAGAATTTTAAATTTTTTTAGCTTTTTCACTAATAGTAATAACAAATGGTAGAAATATATTTGAAAATATATTTTTAAATTAAACAAGACTAGAGCAGCCAGCATATGAAATGAAATCAAACAAATGAAATTATATTAAACTAGGGCAAATAGATTTTTTTTGTATAGTATTGATGAGGTTTTCAAATGAAAATGTTAAAGGTATAAAGAATATTGGATTAAATGAAAATTTAATTGAGTGTAAGGAAAGGGTTTTTTGGAATAAATTTTATAGAAAAAATTATTATTTTTCTTTCTTCTTAAACAGACACCGCTTGTAAACAAAATTACACAGCCAGAAAAATACGAACGGAAAATCGTTGGCTACGTGCTTTTTATGTTGGTATTAGCGTTGGATTTCTGAAGTTTTAAGTGCTTTGCCAAAACCAAAATGATAACACTGGGCAGGTCTTGGAAGTTCCTTTTTTAAAGCGTTGGCAAATCACTAGGTTATCGAAATTGTCAACGATGGCGAAACACTGGCAAAACTAAATATTAAGTGGTCTAAAAATAGATTTTCCAAAATAAAATAAAAAAGGTAGTTATATTTTTTTTTTAGGTCATGGGACTTGAACCCCGGACGGCAGATTAGCAGCCGAGAGCTCTACCAGCTGAGATAACGAGAGTGAGGTAAGTTTCTAAAAAAATAGAACTGTTGTGTTGTTGGAGCTGTACTTCTGAAATTATGTATGCATGAACAAAAACACCGTGTATTGAATAAAACTAGTTTTAATCACAACAAAACTCGACCTGACGATAGATCAGTGGGCTAAAGCGCTCTGTCTAACGTGTATTGCGAGTGCATGTGGCATTAGAAATCAGTTTATCTATACCACGGTCAGTGATTGCACAGAAAATTTCATATAGACGCAATGGAACAAATAAAAACATAACAAATATTAAATTATTCAAAAAAACAGGATCACTGACGAAGGTTCAATACCAGAAACTGCGCAGTCTGAATAAGGAAATTGAAATTTTACAATGTAGTTATGATTTTTAGAAAATACACTCATTCTTCTCTACCACGCCTTTCACAATTAAAATTAAATAAAATTGCATATTAATTATAGTATTAATTGCAATTGTCTGAAAAAGACGTTAAAATTCAAACGAGACACATAATAATTGATAGCTTAAAACGTAAATAAGTGACAACATCTGGCTAACCGTCGGTTATGCTAGTTTTCCAGCACTGGCTTAACGATTGTTGGAAGTAACTTGGCAACGCTAGAAAATAAAAAGTTTAGTCTAAAAAAAAGATCTTTTACAAACATAAAAAAACACAATTATACTAGGTTTTTTAACAAAGTGTTGTAAATTTTTTACAATCAATGTTTAAAAGCACTTTTTACGTTAGTAGGCAAAACTTTCTAAATCAGGACTTTACCAGTGCTTTAATTTTTTTACGGTTGTTAATTTTGAAGTACTGGCAAAGCACATTTTGGCAATGTTGGGAAAGCGTTGGAAATAAGAGCTTTGCCAGTGCTTTGATTTGAATTTCTGCTAATGGTACTAAAAAATAAAGTGCTTTGCCAGTGCTTGATTTTTCTGACTATCGGCAATTTCTGCCTAGGTATAAAGGAGTTTTTTCCTAATGTGGCCCTACACCTGGTATATAAGCTATATAAAAAAATATGTCGACTATTCCAAGTCCAAATACATCAGCTTATAGGCCAGGGATGGGAAAACAGTGACACGCGTGTGACTAGTGTCACGCGCAAAAAAAAAACCAATTTTATTATAAAAGCGGCAACAATTTTAATTAAGTACTTAAGATAGTTTTTAATATTTCTAGTGCGCCCCGGTAGGCTAGTTAGTAGCGTGCTGGCTTCTCAGTGCGGGGGTCGTGCGTTCGATTCCCACCAGAGGCCATCGTCTGTTTTCGCTACAACGCGCCGAAAGCCATAGTAGCTAGTGCTCGGTTAGGGTAATAGGATATCATTTGTAATTATATGATTATTAATTCATAAAAAAAAAAAAATTTTATTATCGATACAAAAATATGTGCTTTACACCGATTATGGTATAATTTTTCATAAAATCTCCTTTTAAAACTATTAAAAAAGTGTCGAAAACTACTCTTATTTTTACAGACTTACGATTAAAACCGAAAAACCGTTTTTCCAAAATCAAAGTACAGAAGTATTTCGGAAGATAAACACACAATTTGTTATTGTTTTTTAGAAGTTACAATTTGATTTCAGATATTATCGTCTGCTTTTCAGACATATTTTTTGCATTTCGGAAATTATCAATTAAATTTCAAATTATCAATTTAATTTCAGAAAGTATCAATTGCACTTCAGTGTAATCAATAGTATTTCAGATTGCACAATTGAATTTCAATATTTTTGATATTATAAATTGTATTTCAAAGTTAAAAATACACTCCAATTATATTATACGATGGAATATTTATCTATAACCTTTAAAATACAATTAGTAATTTCTGAAATACATTTGATTAGTTCTGAAATTCAGTTGATAAATATGAAATTCAATTCATATTTTGAAATTCAATTCATAAATCTGAAAACCAATTCATGATTTCTAAAATACAATTGATAAATCTGAAAAAAACAATTGATCATTTCAGAAAACAACGGAAAATGGTGTGTAGTACAGTTTATGTGAAATTCCACCACTATTCTGAACAAATATCTTGGCATTTTAGATTGAAAGTTCAAATTGTTTGAAACTAAAAAACTTTGAGTCGTTTTAAAATTAATTTTGACGTGATGGCGAAAAACTGAAAAGGCAGAGTAACTATATATGGTCCCTGGTTTCACGTATATTTTGGTTTGTTCATGTATGAAAACTACTGTTGCACGGTGTAATATTTCTCTATGAAATCAATTAGTTTTATTAAAATTGTGTAAAAAATTTACAAAAAAACCCGACTTGGAAAATTTTTATAACTTGTTTGTTAATCACTTTTTGTGTTTGCGAAAAATTACACTTCATATGCGATTTTTGCGACGATACAATAAAATCACACACAGAGAAAAACTTAGACATTGCCAACATAAATTTGGTTACTACGACTCAAATTCGGTTACTACGATTGAAATCGGTTGCAACAATTGAATATTAGCTCTCACAACAAAGTTCGATTAATTCAACTAAATTTTATAATTTATATAATTTAATTATAGTTGTACTAAATGAATTTATTAGTCGTTACCACCAAAATACACTTTTGGGAACTTTATTTCTCTGTGTGCAAGAAAAACGTGCTCATTCAGTTGAAACTTATTTTAAAATAGTGATAGAGGAAATTAAACTCGATGACAGTTGACATTTTTGACATATTGATGCAACAACACGAAAAAGAAGGAATGGTCCTCTTTAGGGAACAGACCATAATTGGGAACGTTCCCTTACTTTTAAACGTCTGTTAAAAACTAACAACACTTGTTTAAAAGCCATTAATCGTATAAACATTAAAAACAACTAAGTGTAAGACGGCGGTAACATCAGTAGCAGCTATAACTTACACATACAAATGAGGCCCTCATGCGTGTTCACAAATTGTTTCCTATAAAAAAAAATAAAACGTACAAAATCCTTTAACTCCTTGTCACATTTTGGTTATTTAACCACATATGGATTTTTGTTTTATGTTTGCAAACAGGCTTGTTTTTTGTTTCACTTTAAAAGCCTCATTATAACAGGCTTCATTATAAGCATATGCCAAACGCTAACGAATATAATTTATATGAATTTTTATTTTTTTTTTTTATAACACAAGAACTAAAATTTATATAATGTGTTTTATTTTGGTCGCGTTTCACAGTGGGACATATCACATAATTTTTGAAAATAATTTGATCAATGAAATTTAGAACAGACATAAATGATTTAATACGACCAGCCAAAGTAATGCCGTTTTTGCATACAAAATTTTGAGAGCTCACCATTTTTGGTTTCTTGTCCGATTTCCCTAAAATCTATTTTTATACTTTTAATCAACCACGGCTACTTTACGCCCACGTTTTTATAATTTTTTTAATGTATTTTTCACTTTAGATAAAACATTTTTTCTGACTGGAACATACTCAAAACTGACACAAATGATACTTATATACCGCACTCAAGATCGCCACATGCTTTATTTACATAGCACACACTAGTTGTTTGTTAACAAATTTTGATCTTCTTATGGATTTCGTTTAAATTTAGCACTCGTAATTTTTACACCAAATCCATATCATCCACTGCGACCATTTAAAGGCAAACTGTTTTTTACATTTATAAATGCATGGTCCACTACGGATTTTCGCAATATAAATTGTAACTCTTCCACAGACGTCGCTTAAATTTGACAATTTATAAAATTTATAGAGTTTATCTGTTCCGTAAACAAATTTTTATTTTTCACCAGATTCCGCTGAAATTTTAAGAATTTTCACAATATTAAAAAACGGGACACACTGCAATGTGTGAGGTAGCGGCGATTGGAGCAGCGTCGGCAGCATATGTGTCGGCGCCGTCAAGAGTGGGCCATCGTGTTAGCTGCTTTGAGCGGTTAATATTTAAGATAAGAAATCGGAGAAAAAATCGGTATCATTTTTAAGTCTTAAGGTATGCAAACAAATATGTGTTTTTAATATGTGTTGTTTTTAAAGTATTTTTTAGAGATTTAAGGTTTGGGTTATCTCTTATAGTTTCCTAGATATTTCCATTTGAAAATGTAGAATTCTAAATTTGGTAAGACTTATGACCAGTTTTTTGCGAATAGCGGGACCAAATCAAGGCCTTTTTTAAATATTGATCATTTAACCAAATAAGTACTTGACTAAATAAAAAAATTAAAGCAATATCTTGTTGCCATCGAAAACTACATTCGTTCAAAGAAAAAATTGGAATACAAGGGGAGTCTCCCGATGGCTTCTCTCCGATCTTAAAAAAAATTATATATGTGATAAAGAAAAAACAAAAAAAATAAATAAGGGACACGTATTTTGCTCAATCTCCATTTAAGGGGTTTTTTCGGCTTATTTTGAATTGTTCTAGAGAAATTTTTGACAAATGAGGTGTCCAATAAAAGAGATTTTTGAGACGCATTGGCTGGTATACAAAACATGTCCGAAAACTTTCAAGCAATTTTGTTATTAAAACAAATGTGTTTTAATTGATACACTCAGGGAACTCCTGCTGTAAATATTTGTAGTTGTTTGAGTTGTAATACAGTATCTTTAAGTGAAAAAACAGTATTTTTTGTATAAGAAATTTCAGTTTTGACTACAATTGTAGTTCATTTCAAAAAGCAAACCACATCAGATTACTGTATTATGATTTCACATTCATTTTATACAGTAGTTTTCTTTTATTTAAAAAATAAAAAAAACATTATATGTTTGTTTATTTTTTACTGCATATGTGGTTGATTTTTACTGCAATTGTAGTTCATTTTTTGAACAGTAAAAAAACAAATGATAATGCTAGTTGAATTTACTGAAATGTAAAGTGAAATTTCATTTGTGTTTAACTACATTTGCAGTGGGGGTGTACCTACATAGTATTCTAAGGCCCGATTACTGAATGTCCCGTTAGCTACTAAATTAAATCGAGGGGGTGTCTACACTTTGTCCTCCATTACCCAGGAAAAAATTACACATTCCAAAAAGAAGGTGATGCCCACACTTGCTTACATATCTCATTGCCAAATTTAGTAACTGCAATACCAAACTCATTCCAACGATAGAGTCAAAAAAGCAAGTAGTATTGTAATCAATTCTTTAAATTTAAACTAGAAAGCATGAAATCAATAACAAAGTTATTATTTACTTTAAAGAAAATAACAATGTTATTAACTTATATGTTTAACTTTTTGTAATCAAGATTAATCATATACTTTTTCTGAATAAAAGAACGTCATTGAAAGTAGTTCCTCATTTTGAAAAAAGAAGTTATACAATTTTAAAGAATTTATCTTATATATTTTTTCAAACAATTTTTATTTGCAGGAAAATAATACTAAAAACAGAAATTGCATGTTGCCTCAATTTTGTTAAACTGTGGTTAGGTATAAATTAGGGAAGCGCACGTGAGCAGAAAATTGTGAGTGGAAGTTGAAATTACTGACGTTACCGTGAGTGAGTGTAAAAAAAATTTTCGAGGGTGATTGTGCGTGAGTCATATTTTTGTTTTTCAATTTTGAATCGTTCTTTTTTTTGAAAAATTTATATTTTCGTGGTTTATAGCTCCAAAATTATGACAAACCCATGTTATAATAACACTTCGATGTTTCACTTTTTAGGATTTTATTTCCGTATGAGTTTTGATCGTTATATTTGAGTGACTTAGGAGAATAACGTGTGAGTAAAAGTTGAATTTACCTATGGAACTATTTCTTTTTTTTAAATGTAAGTACTTCTTATTTTTTCTAGGGAACTATTTATTTTTTTTTTTGTGTAAGTGCTTCGTAGTTTTACAATGGAACTATTTCTTTATTAAAAAATGTATGTAGTTCTTAAAAATATAAAGTAAATGGTTCTTCGGTAAAAAAAATAATCAATTCTAAGGAATCAATTATTTTAGTCTCACGCCCTGTTAAAAGAATCGAGTAGGTAATCTAGTAAGGAATGCGTTCTGCCCAAAATGTTTGATTACAAACCCGCTTACCTTTTTGGAAATTTTTTGCTGGGTAGTTATTGTTTTTATTGGCTTCTATTAGGCTTTTTCAGAAGACGTTTTTGCCTATATTTCAAATATTTTAAATAAATGGCAACCCTAACAAATTACATAGGCAATATTGGTATTTAAATTTTTGTTTTCTCAAGTACATAAAAAATCCGTTCAAAAATCTGAATTCATTAGATTTAGACATGTTTTAACTTTGGCACCACCTATTTAAACTTAAATGTGAGATTGGGCCGCTAAAAAATACGTGTCCCATATATTTTTTTTCTTTATTACATATCCAAATTTGTTTAAGATCTGAGAGAACCAATCGGAAAAGTCATCTTCTTTTTCTGATATAGCCCACTGTACGTATGTTGGTGCAAAAGAAACAAGTGTTTTTTTTCTTTAATTTCTTTGAAATTTTTTGTAGTTTTTATGCTCCCTTTGTTTTATAAAATAATAATTTACGTGATAATGTTTCTAAATTATAAACAACTTAAATGTTTTAAACATTGTTGCAATAATATGTTGAAACTCTTTAAACTATAGTTTAATATAACTTTTAAAGGCCATGTTTTTATGTATAGATACAAACATGGCCTTTAAAAGTTATTTTTGCCAAACATTTCTACTTAAAACCCCAAATTACAACCATTTAGTACACTTAAAGCTAATTTTTAAGCTAAAAAACAAAATTGATCCATTTCGAAAAAATCTCAATTAAAAAAATATCTTTATAATCCATATTAATATTTACAAGAAAATATCACTCATACGCTACCCGACTAATCATTCTGGCATTTAAAAGCCTGATCGTGTGTTGACCCTTTAATGATCGTTCTTATTGATAGCAAAAATAATTAAATGGTAAAATGTGAAGTTTTGAATTTTTCGGTTTATTTTGGGGATGGAACACAATATAGCATGAATGCCATATAATTTTGTGTCTGCTATCGGTAAAATAAAATTACATTCCAAAAATGATTAATATACACTGATAGAATTATCTTTCATGATATAAATGATATGATATTAATTTCATAGAATTTTTTGTGTAGATTCAATGAAGAATTTCATTATATCCAAGAAATTTTATTAATATTAAGAAATTTTTTATAAACTTTTTATCATGAAATTTCAAAGTTTCATGAAATTTCATAGTTTTTTATTTTTTCGTAAAATTTCATAATTTCATTAATTCTTATACATTTCAAACTTTAGCTTTAAAATTTAATTCTGAAGTGTTTAATTGTCAATGTAGCCTGGTATTAATTTGGATTTAAATGAAATTGGTTAAAAAAATCATATCGCACTTGTTCAACAAGAAGGTCCTAACTCAAATTTTTTTCAACAAAAGCGTCATAACTCAAAATCTTCAGTGGTCATTTCTATCCACTATAAAAATCTTAAATTTAAGATTTGAACAGTGGGTAGAGAAATTGTTTTGTAAATTCTATAAACGCTTCATTGTCGGAATGATTCATTAGTGTTATAAAGTGTTATAAACATTGACTTTAATGGAATCGGTTTCATAGATTCCATCAAAAGTGTCAATGGACGAGTTCCAGTCACAATTTTCATTAAAGCTATGAAGAAATTAGTTACTGAAATGAAGATAAATCTTTCAGTGTAGTAGAATTTTGAATGAAGTTGAGAATTTAAGTAAAAAAGTTAGTTAACAATTTTAGCTCGCTAGACTGATAAATACATTAACAATTGTACGTAAATTAGCTTAGAATTTAGCTAAATTAACACAGTTTTTAGGTAAAATATATGCTAATATTTCGCTTAAAATCTTTAACTAATATTGCAAGTAGCTTTGTCAAATAACTTTTATTTTAACTAATATTCGGTTACCATGAACATAAATATAATATAAATTTGGTTGTTTAATTTTTTGGGAATTTGTTTACTTCGCTGTTTTCAGAATTGTTTGATTGTTAAAGTTTTTACCAGTATATTCTTAATGCGACATGGAACAATTTATTATTTTTTTGTAAACTTTAACTTTATAAACTTTAACTTTATAAAATAATAATAAATTTACACCTTAAACTATAACTGCAAACTTGTTACTTGCTACTTCGTTTTTAAGTTTTGTATAATGTGGGGTCAAATCTGACCCCATTTTTTATTTTTTGCCATGTTGAAACATGTCGCTTTCAATGCAAAAGTATATACAAATTGAGTATCGAACAAAAAGTATTTCTGAGATGTATCATATAGAATAAAAAAAATAGTAAAATGTTCTCAAACAAAAAAGTTTTGAACAAACTTCATACCAATTTTTCCCGCCTAAATATTAGTTTTTACAGGTATGCAAATATTTTTTTTCTTTTGTCTCCTCTATCCACCTATCCAAGTTTCATTAAGAGTTGTGGATTTCATTACTGTGAAGTTTCCTAGTGAAATATAGTTAAATTTCAAAAAAGATAATATTTCTAATTAGTAAAAACAATATTGGCAAAGAATTTTTCGGGTGGGTATTGTCAAAGCACTTTGTGGGCTTTGTGTGTAATGGTTAGTGCGTTGGATAGTTACACAGAAGGTCCCGGGTTCGATTCCAGGTGACGACAACAACAATTTAGAAAAATAATATATATGAGTTTTCTATCTCTAATATAGATATATATCGCAGCGCCCACCTTCGGCATGAATTTATTGCTTCTTAGAGCACATGAAAGAAGCGCTTTTCATCTGCTTAAAAGAAAAATTCCAAGTGGGACATCGCGAACAAAAATCATGCCTTCTGGATTTGCTTTGGAAGCGTTCGGTAATTATATAATGCCTTCTGGAACTGTTTCTGGGTAAGCACTATTTTTTGCGGATATGAATGATGTGTTATTGTTGCCATTTATTTTAAATATTTCAAATAAAGGTTAAAAGGCATAAAAGCCGAACAAATGTCAGAAAAAGCTCAGACACCCATTCGATTAAATTTAATAGACATTGATATACACAATTTTTTTAGCTTAATCCAACTATAATTCTTTAACTTAACGCCAGTTTTAATATCACTTAAGACACATTTTTTTGAATAACACAAATACTAAAAAGTTATTAAACATGTCTCGTATAGTAGTTAAAGCGTCTCCAATGTCCTCTAAAACAATTCAAAATAAGCCGAAATACCTACAAATTGGGTCATTTTCGACCCCAAGTTTTTAACCCCTAAACATGTTCCATATTTTTTTTTCTTCTTTATCATATATACAAATTTCATTAAGATCGGAGAGAGATCCCCTTGTTTGACTGTTTTCCTTGTACGCAGCACGTTCTGTGATCTAGCCCTACTAACACCCAGTAGATTTCTTTAAATTATTTATTTTGTTAAATTTAATTTAAAACCCATTTTAGACAAAATGTGTGAATGCACCAGAATTGCTTGTTGCTGAATTGCTTGATTTTTATTTAAAAACCGTGGATAATTTTGCATAAAATTTTGTTAAATCCAAACAAATTTAACATCCACTACACTTGTATTAAGGTTGGTTGCTACTCCCCTTTTGCATTTATTGTTCAACAGACTTAATATGCAACATAATTACACATTTAAGTATAACAAACAATTTAGTGGCGTTTTAAATATAGAAAAAGTGCTAAAATCCTCCTTGAGCCAAAAAATTCGTATGGCCATTAAATTATTACTTTAGCCAACTTGACAAAACGAATGATGCAGAAGTTATTTTTGGGGCTACTTCACGTGCAGTTTCCCAGAATTGAGTCCCAAAATTATATGTTGTACTGTGTAATTGAAAATATCATTTTAATAATGTAAAACAATAAGTTTGGCCTGAGAACGCCAAACCTTTTGACATAGTACTGTGTATTTTTATAATTTTTTTCGTGGTGTAATATATATTTTGAAATGTGATGAATACAATGAGATCTATAAATTGATGGAGCTCTAATTAAACCCAAGCAAAGCTTTAATTTTAATATTTTTAATTTGCTGAAACTTAAAACCGCCATAATTTTTGTATAGCTAAAGATAAATGATTAACGTGGATTAATGCCTAAACATCCGTTAAAAACCCTACACAAAAGGTTATTCATGACAAACAAAAAAAAAAAAAAACTTTGCAAATGTTTTACCTCAGAGTGTCGAAAAGTTTTGAAGTAGCTCATATGTATATGAATTTATAATTGTGTAATTATGGTTAGTTAAGTTTATAACTTGATCACACAAGTTGTATAATTAACTCGCTCGGTTTTTCAAACCCGGTTTTTTCGTGTGTTGTCAGTTTCGAGTTTTCTAAAAAGTTAAATTTTTGTATATCGAAGAAACCGTTTTTTGCAACTTTTTTAACTATTCTTTTTTAGCTTTAAAATAATTTATAATTAATTTTACAAACTTCATTGTTAACACCGTAATGTTCTGTAAAGTTTTGTTGAAAATCAGTTTTTTATAGCAGCGCTATTTTTACTTAAAAATTACTCATATAAAAGATTTTTCATAATCTCAAAAATTCTTATTTTTCTGTGTCCTTTTTGAATTGACCCAATGTTATTATTCTGTAATTTTAATAACAAAAAATTTCTTTTTTTGTAAATAACTAAAAGCACATCATTTCGTTTTTTTTAGACATTTTAAACAACGTTTGTATATTAAAATATAAGTTACCCAGTCAGCAAAATTTTTATAGGAGTCAAAAATGAATCAAATAGAATACATATTTTGAAATTTAAAAATTTTATTGTCAAAAATTACTTATTTTTTGGACTAAATTATGAGCGTTCCAAAACGAATCATAAAAGACACACAAATTTTAAGAAAATTATTTAATCCAAAAAATGGTTCAGAACTGACTCAGAAATGTAATTGAATTTGAATATTTCTGAACAATTCTAAAACGAAATCAATCCTTGAATAGTTTCTGAGTAATTTTTGAATCAAAAAGGAAGGCTCTTTTGGATGAACCACTTTTATACAAAAATTTTACATATTAATAATATTTTTGAGCCCATTTGTGACTCATTTTGGAGCTTGCTTGCTGGCAAGGTACAGTTGTTTTTTTGAAAATCATCGACGAAATTGTTCAAGCTGATTAAAAATGAACAATACCACTATGCTACACAGAAAAATCCCTCGTCTATTGACCAAGTGTAGCTAAGACTTACAAAACCGGTTTGTATTGCAACATCACAAACGCTCATATGTTCATATAGAAAAAGTACCGTAACTTTGTCACTTTTCAACCGATTTTAACAAAAGAAGGCTCACTTTACTCAGGAAAACACTAGAATATTGCTGTTTTAAAAGAAGATGCGAAAAAACCCCGTAGAATTGGAAAAAGTTTAAAAAAAAACTGAAAATTGTAATTATTATATATTTAGAAAAAGTACCATAACTTTGTCAATTTTCAACCGACTTTAACAAGTGAAGGCTCAATTTACTCAGGAAAACATTAATTTTAAGAATATTGTTCTTTTCAAAGAAAATGCGAAAAACACACGTAGAATTCAAAGAAGTTGGTTGTAAAAAAACTGAAAACTTTAATTATTATATACATAGAAAAATTACCATAACTTTATCAATTTTTGACCGATTTTAACAAATGAAGACGCGATTACTCAAGAAAATTGTAATTTTAAGAATATTGTTGCTTTAGAAGCAGATTCGGAAAAAACCCTTCATAGAAGTTGAAAAATTAAAAATTTTAATTGTTATTAAGAAATCTCTACCTTTTTATATTAATTATATAAAGACAATATATATTTTTAAAATACCAGGTTATTTTTTTAAATACCGTTAAAAATTTCAAAATTGGTTGAAAAACGATTGAGTTACAAATGTTTACATGCGCCTATCGCAAAAAATACTCTTTACGGTTATCTCGAAATTTTAGGGTATATTGAATCTACTTAAACCGGTTTTGTAATACACTCATCTAGAGTTGCAATCTACACTTGGTCACTTGAAAAGTGAATGCAATTTTTTGTTTTTTGTAGCACAGTGTAATAAAAAACTAAAATTTTTCAAATTTATTAAAAAATCTATTTTTGATTATAATTGTATAACATTAAAAACCCGTTTAAACCGTTTTTTTTCAGATTCCAAAAACCGAAACCGGGGTTCTTTTCACATTTCAAGTATACGGAAAAACCTAAAACCGGTTTTCGAAAAATGTTTTTTCGAATTTGCTAAATAGCAGGAAATAATTGTTTAACAAGGCGTATGAGTAATATTTATTATAAGAATTAATAACACTCATACGTTAGATGTCCCTACAAAATATATATACATTAAAATTACCATAAATTGTTCAGTATTTTTTTTTTCTTAATAATCGATTTAAAATATAAAAAAAAAAAAATATCTTGTGGTATAGAAAAATAACTTTAATATCTCCACTTTATATTTGTTATGAAATATTCAAATATTTAAACACACATTTTTCAAGCGAAATCTATCATATGATTTCGGTAGAAAATTTGAATGCTTTATATAAGTCTACTTAAACATTTCAATCCATGCATACGATTTCAATACTTTTATATATTCATTTCGATGTTTTTTTTTCCATTCAATTCAAAAGAATTGAAATTTATAAATACTAGTTAGTATAAAAAAAAAAAGTTAAAGCTTCTTTGCAAGTGCATCAGTATAATAAAAATCAATTTAAATATTTACTATTACACTATTCGACAAATTTAAATGTTTGGAAGGACCTTCTCAATACATCAGTTTCGCATAAATTTGTAACGCTGATCAGAAAGATTGCAACTTTAAATCGCACGGTTAGTTTTCAAGATATTTAAGCTTTTTGATTTTCATTTGCCAGATTCGTGTTCAGCATGCCGAAATATATACGAATGATTTGTTTGCAGGAGAAGTTATTTTTTGGTGTTTTGTAGTGTTACTTTATTTTCTATCAATCAAATAAAAGTTTTAAATATAATTTCTTTGTATAAGTTTTAGTTTTATATTTGGAAAAAAAACACAGATGTTATTCAATGAGTTGGAGTTGATAAAAAAAAATTGAATATATTAAAATCTCATCTAGACTTTTCAATGACTTTGATATAAAATACAAAATTATAACTTAAACTAAAAGTTTTTATATGATAAAAAAAAAATCTAAGACAATTTCCGTATGTATTGACAACCTTGTTTTGTAAGAGGTGTATGTATATTGAGGAATTTTTGCTATTATGGTTTAAGAATTTTTTAGAAGAAAGATCTCCAGAACTTAGTCCCAAAAACGACATCTAATGTTAACAAGTTTTCGTTAGCATCAGACCGACATTTTTGGCGGCTAAAACAAAGCTTCAGGGTTTATCACTTGCTGCACTGCACTTATAAAAAATTTAAATCTTAAGCCTGATGCTCTGCTAGTAAAGCGCTATTTTTAAAGTTTTTTTTTTCAATTCAGGGTCATTTTGACACCAATAGCATCCAAGGGTTGATTTAGTTTAGAATTTTTGCTACTGGATTAAAATTAAAAGGTTTGTAAAAACAAAACTATTAAATAGTTTTTTTTTTTAATATACACTGCGTTGTAAAACTATGATTACCCTCAAAAAAATAAGTTAGTAGAAAAGTTAGTCAAACGTCTTGTTAATCAAGTATACTATTTTTCAGCAAATTTTTTACTGAAATTGGATTTTCAGCTAAGATTTTAGTTTTACATATTCAGCATTTAAATGTTTTGAACTAAAGTTTTACTAATATATTACTAATATTTCACTAGCAGATTTTTTACTAAATATTAGTAATATAAGAATAACAAAAATAAATTTGTTAAATTTACAAATATTAAGTTATATTTGAACTAAATTTTAGTTAGAAATAATCTGCTAAAATCAGCAAAAACATTTAATAAATATAAGTAGACATTTTTCATTTCATTCATTTATAAATTCATCTTTATTTACATTTTGTGCTTAGCATATAAATTTACAATTTCGAGAGTTTATCTATAGATATTGCAACGAATAATTATGATAACAAAAGATCTTGATATTAATTGTTTAATTATAACATTATTCAAAGGAAAATAGGAAAAACCTTTATATGGTAGGGAAATAAGATTAAATACGTTAGAAAATATACAAGTATACAATGAAATTAATACATGTATACACGTCATTTTCAATTAATAATTTGTGTTTCGGAGCTGCAAATTAAGCCAATTGTATGCATTCCCTTATCAGTTGATAAGGAGAATTTTGAATGGATTCATGGTATTTATTGTTAAGTTTTTTTATGAAGTCGATAATTAGTTCGTAACCAGTTTCGTTGTGGAGAAGCTGAGTTGAATATCTCCAATTTTGTTATTTATGATTTTGAGACATTTATTTTGAATGATTTGTAGTTTCTTCAGATGTGATTTTGCTGCATTGTACCAGATAGGACTTGCGTAAGTCAAGGTTGGTCTAATCACACTTTTGAATATTAAGTTTTTGTTCTTAAGGCTCAGGGATGAACGTTTATTAAGAATCGGCCACAAAGCTCTGACAGTTTTCATGGATTTTTTACAGATTTCGCTGATGTGTTTCGCAAAGTTAAGTTTCTTATCGAGGCAAACACCAAGATATTTGATATCGTTTTTAATTGTCAGGTTCTCATTTTGGAAACTTAACTGACGACTTGGTATCCGCTTGGGGGAGTTGTTGTAAGGGAATATAATAGCCTGAGTTTTAATAGGGTTTATTTTTATTTTGCATTTGTAGAAGTACTTGTTACAGGCAGAAAACCCTTTTTCCATTTTCTTTAACAGTGCTTTAGTGAGTTTACTAGACGTTATCAGAGCCGTATCATCTGCATAGTAAGCAACTTTCATGTATGAGGGTGGAGAGAAATCCGATGTATAAATTGAGTATAATAATGGTGATAATATTGAACCTTGTGGCAGGCCTGCAGTAATTTGTTTAGGAGACGAAAATGTTGTGTTAATAGCTACAACGTACGATCTGTCAGTGAGAAAATCAGCAATAAGTCTGCACAAATATTTAGGTATATTAGCTTGGAGCATTTTATAAATAAGACCGTTGTGCCAGACGGTATCAAATGCCTTTTCTACGTCCAGAACTATTAAGCCTGTAGATTGTTTAATTCGTTTGTTGGACTTTATAATGTTTGTGATACGGTTAATTTGGTGAACCGCGCTATGTTGTTTTTTAAACCCAAATTGTTCATTTGCTAATATTGATGTATTTTCAATAGCACTGTAAATTCGATTTTGAATAGCTTTCTCATATAGTTTGCCAAGGTTGCTTAATAAGCTTATCGGTCTATAACTATGCGGGCTGTGCTTAGGCTTATTGGTTTAGAAATAGCGATAATTTTAGCCTTTTTAAAATGTTTTGGAAAGTAGTTGAATTTAAAACAGCTGTTAAAAATTATCAATAATAATTTTACTGCCTTAGGAGGGAAGCTTTTTATTAGAATGTTGGAGACGTCATCTAACCCAGGAGATTTGGATGTTTTGAGAGTAGAAATTAAGCAATTTAACTCATTATGTGATATCAAAGAAATATTTTCAGAAAAGGCGTCTCTGGAATTGCGTGTATTTACCTTAGAGTTAACGGTTTTATCTATAGAGTGTTTATATGTAGACGTGAGACTGTTAGATGCATAGAAAGTGTTGGCTAATATAAGTAGACAAAAAATTATTAAAATATGTGAAATTGATAAAGGTTTTTTTTTTTTGTTTTATTTTTAATGCGAATAAAACTCTAACCTTATGAAATCAGCAATTTACAAAATTTTTAACCAAAATTTCTGTTGACTTTAGCAAAATAAACTGTTATTTGCATTCTACTAAATTTGAGGGAAATATGGCAAACATTTTGTTAATATTACAGTTTCTGTTTGAGATTTTGAGTCCACAAATATTTATTTTATTTTCAATTAACTAAACTTAAAAAAAAAAAAATTGTAAAGTTAACATATTTATTTTTGCTGCTGTTACTTTATTAATATTTATCTAAAAAAAATCTGCTTTTTTCAGCAAAGGTCATTTTTAACTAATTTTTAGTAGCTATTTCTGCTATTTTTACAGGTTTAATTCTATGAGTGTAATTAAACTAAGAACAAAATAAAATATTTAAATTTAATAAAGATCAAATAATAATAAATAATGGAAAGAGATATGTAAGATGTGATATGATCGTGGATAGTCCTGGTGATTTAAAATCTTTGAAACTCGATACAATCAGATTAGCTTTCAGCTACAGACGCATGTCCATGTTTCTCTAGTGGAACAAATCGGCATTATAGGGGCTAATCAGATAAGGAGACGAGAGCAAGGTGCATATCCTACACTGATTGTGGAATATCTCGGAACCTACGGCCATTGTCAACAAAGGGACGAAGACGGGGATTCCGACCCTCAAAAATTGTGGGGCCCCTAGGACCCTTTGGTTTTAGTGAGAAGGATGTCAATGCAATGCATGCTAATTATATATGATTGTTATGTTTTCCAGGTAGAAGGCTATACAATTAATTATCTCAGAGCCTATGGCCGTTGTCAACGAGGAGAAAAAGACGGAAAGGTCGTCCTTTACCAATTGAAGGACATCTTGTACCAAATAGTCGTTGTCTAATCCAGGAGAGCAAAATCATTTGGTTTTAGTAAGGAGAATCTCAACGCAATTCATGCTATTTCCGTACGATTATGGCGTCTATACAATTAACACTGATAACCTGATAATAATGTATTATTTCCGTTGTACAAATTCGTCGGCACTAGACAGGCCGACATGGAGCCTAAGACACGGTACGGTCAATGGGGGCGAGTTATCTATGAAATGTTTAAGGAATGGCTCAGAGTCGCTTTGGGTCACGATACATGGTTTCCACGTTTCTCTAGTGGAGCTGATTGGATTGATAGGAGCCAATTAGGTAGGGAGACGATGGAAAGGTTGACGACCCATACTGATTGTAGGATATCTCGCACCCTACGGCCGCTGCCAACTCCAGTATAACACTGAGGTTCGACACACTCTGCGGTCATGGTTTACAGGATCCTACGGTAAAGCTAGTGGGTTAGAGAAAAGATGGCCGGGCAGTTGTGGGATATCCCGGACCCTGTCTTATCCTGAGACAACGAAAACTCTCAGTTTTGATAAGCGGACAATCAGTATGTTTATTAGGCCCTGCGAGGCTTTGCGCGTTCCTTTGGGGTTACTTCAGCGTGCACTACTGTAACTGCGGGAACGAGGAGACAGTTTAGCATCTGCTATGCGACTATGAGAGAGCGACTACTGAGATAGCTGGAAAGATGATCTGACAATAGACATATCATGTCTATTGTTATTTTTGATTTTTTTAAATTTTAAATTGGAGATTTGAAAAACATCCCAAATATGTTGTCCACTTATGATATCACCTTACGACAGGTTAAAGACATCCAAACAACATATAAATAAAAAAAAACTTCTTCCATATCTCATAACTTTGACTCTTTTGAATAAAAATGTTTAAGGTATGTTCTCGAATTTCTCTGTCAAGTAATAATTGGCACACTAGTGGTCTGGAGCAATATTTATTACTGGGCTAGTTCGTAACTGATTTTGGACAAATTATTACCATATTTAAAGCATTTAGTAAAAACTGAAAAAAGTAATTTTCCCCCATAAAAACACAATTTGAGTTTTCAATCACTTCGAGCCACCTCTAAATATATTTTGATTGGCCCAAAACTTTGTTTTTCTCAGTTTTTTTTGGCTATTTGCATATTTCTAGGGGGTGCGCCCAGCCTAGTGTACACTCATAGAAATAAATCTGTAAAAATACCAGAAAAAAGCAAGAAATTATTTTTTAAATTAAGACATTTTTCGTCTACTATTATATTCCAAAATTTTTTGCTTATTTTAGCAAATTTTTCACTGTTTTTTTTTTTTATTGAAAAACTTCAGTATGAAAACCAAATAAATTTGAAGATCAATCAATTGATAGTTAATTTTAACTTCATGAAAAAACTTCATAGGTCATGTCTTGGTATTGTTACGTTTGTAATGTAAGAAGAGCGCAGGTTTGATTCTTACAGCCGCAGGTTGTTGAAAAATTTATCATATAGAGAATCACAAATACTAATACAATTTAAGTGGAAAATCACTGATGACGCCTGTCCATAAAAAAGGCAGAAACTAGTCTAGGCTCATTTAAAAATTAATAGTGTTTATAATTTTTAGATAAAAACGTTTATTCTTCTTCCTAACCTCAACATTTCTAAATTAATGAAACTATTTTTAATGAAACTTTTTAATAAATAAAATGAAATTTTTCATTAAATTTTATGGAAAACTGCATTAGTTTAATGAAAGATTCAATGAACTAGTTCCAGTGGCAATTCATAGATCTAAAATTAATTGATATCATGCAGATAATTCTCTCAGTGTTCCAATATTTTTTTTTCTATTTTGAAAGTATTCTCCAAATACTGTGTGTGAATTAGTAATATTTTGTGTATATTTTATGCGTTTTATACGTGCTGCTGTTTGGTGACATGAAAATATAACAATGCGCAATGCCTCCCTATATTTCTCTCCTAGTGTCATACACTTAGAACACATTTTCTTTTATATTTCTTTTGTAAATAGTATACAATATGTACAGTGAAACCTTTAAGTAGCGTAAAGAAAGTGACCCTCCAAAAAAAGAAATGTTTTAAAAGCAGGCCGTTTCACATTTTCAATAAAATGTCATTGGAATAAGAAAAAATATTTTGCAATCATTGTTTTCCACTCTCATAAAAAGCGAAAGACTTCATCCAACCGAATTGATTCGGTTAGCGCAACCTTGTAAATTCGATTGCTACAACTGAAATCTGGTGGCTTAACCGAATTTGGTGTTGAGGCAATCGAATTCGGTTGTGACAACTGAATTTGGTTGTGACAACTGAATTTACGGGGTTATATCAACAATTCGGTGAAATGAAAATCGGTTGCCACAATTGCATTTGTTATGTGAGTGAAGGGCTGACACACAGCAATCTTTATATTTTAAGATTTATTAAAAAACTATAAAATTTATATGAAAAGGACATCCTGAATTTCGAACGTTAGCACGATTAATCCAACCCAAATTGAGTTCAGTGTAAAAACAATTATCAAATTCCACTCCATCAAACCATTCCAAAAAAGTTAAGTCTTTAATTTCATGCCAAAAGAATTTTACCAATTTAAACTGGGTATGGAAAAATGGAGTTTTAAATTTTTTATAAAAATGTCCTTTTTTTAAACCGAACGGTACATTTTTTTGTAAAAATATCTTCTGCAAAAACTACTATCACTTGTAACAAAATATTTCCAGGAAGAAAAAAGACAACTGAGATTTCAAATTCTGAATTATATTCGAAGATCTTAACAATTTCCCCCCAATATTGAGAAATTTGTTTTGATGAATGGGGATCTTTGACGCGCCTTTAATCAGTTAAATGATTTTTGTTTTGCATATTATAACTTGATTTTTTTATGAAAAAATTTACAACTTTTATGAATACTTATATAGTTAATAAAGTTTTTTATTAATTTCATATTTTTGATAGTTCATCGATTGCACGTAATTTTCGAAAGCTGACCAAAAATATTCCATTCTTTTATCCGTTTTCTCTCAAAACATAAATAATGGTTAATTTTTATTAAAATACTACTACACTTATAAAAATTATAATGTCGGGTTTGCCATATGACAGTTAAAAAAAAATTATTGAAATCCAAGATATTTTTCCACAAAAGATAAAAATCGGTTAAAATCGGATTTGTTAGGAAAAGACCATAGGCAAGTGTTCTATTACTAAGAAGGCAACAGTGGAGCAAAATTGATGATTAATAGGTTTAATGTTAAAGCTCTGCCTATTCTGGAGGCTCTAGCCTTTCTAAAACTTCGGGTTCTGATGAGATATTTAGCCAAATCAAAATACTTTTATCAACCTAGCTAATATATCTCATTTGCTTTATTTTTGTAAATATACGGAGGTTGAAAATTAAAAATATAAAAATTAAAATATTTAAAATATGTTCAACCGCCTAGGATTTATACTCTGTCAAAGTTTAACTTTGTACAGATCTCATTTTCTTGGACGAGTTTTAATAAATTTTTTCACTAAACTAATGAAGTTTTCTCCATAAAGTGAATAAAAAAGTTATTAGACTTTATGAAAAAAGCTGCATTATTTTAATAAAACAATTTTTAATTAAACTTTTTTATTAGGCGTATTAAATTATTAATTAATAAAATGAAATTTTTCATAAAATTTAAAAAAAAAAAAAACTGCATTAAATTAATGAAAAGTTTCAATGGACTAGTTCCAGTAACACTTCGTAGCTCTAATGCAAAAAAAAAAAAAAAAAAAAAAAAAAAATGACCAGCGGATTTATGACGTGCCATCAATGAGTAAATCTATTACAAAATACACTAAATTGCTTTATTTTTATTTACTTTTTATTAAATTTGAAATATTAAAATTTTAAGTTTTTTATCGTTATTAATTAATAGCAATAAAAAAGAAGTATCAATCATTAATAGTTCGCTTAAAATTATCAAACAAACGATTGAACGAAATTATCAAAGATCGTTTGAACTAGAAGAGCGACCTAGTTCATTGAGATAAATTGAATTAGAAAGAGCGCTCACTCAAATGAACTAGATTGCACAAGTGTAGCATTAATTTAATGATTGTTTCAGACATAAGTGAGCGATAGAGAGAAAAGGGGAGCATGATGCGAATGTCTAGCAAGACATTTTTTTTACCCAAGAACAATTTTGTTTTTTGCTCTGATAATATTAAATCTTGAAAATAATAAAAAGAGACAAAATTAAAGTATCCCATGCCGAAATAAAAAAATTTAAGTAAACTGGTCTGTCTTTTGGTATTTTGACTATGAAAATCGTCAAAACTGACATCACAGCACCCACGAGAATATTTTGCAAAACATTCGCGCGCCCCTTTAATGTAGAGGTTTTACTGTTTTATAAAAAGACAATTTCCTTGGAAATGTAATACTATGAACCCATAAATATTTCATGTGTAGAAAAAGTAAAAAAGTTATTTTCAACAATTTAAAAAAAAGACATTATTATGCAGAAATGGCAAAAATGAAAACAATGTAGTATTTTGGAAAATGGTTACGAAAAAAAACTACTAAAAGCAAAGAAAATTTATAACAATATGAGTTTATGTAATATGTAAGAAAATATGAGTGTAATTGCATGCGTTTGCGTTTGTGTTTGTGTTTGTTATTAATGCATAAAGTGTTAAGAAATTCTTTCAAACACACAAACATTTACACACTCACCACAAAGAGTATTAAAATTTTTAAAGAAAATTGAAAATAAATTTATGTGAGTTGTTGGTTAGTTCGGTTTCAAGATCATGAAAAATTTTCATATTAACAGAAAAATTATAATTTTATTTGTGATAATTTACTTTAATTAACAGAAAAAACAATTAGAAAAAAGTTATTTGACACCTGCATGAATGGAGTTAACTTTCTAGCCCGCAACGGCCTTCATCAACATTCTTCGTGCCTTAAAGTGTTAAATTGTAAACATCATCTATTTAACTCAACTAGTTAGGTTAAAAATGTGCCGTAACTTAGTTTTTGAGTATGACGAAATTTACTGCGAACTTATTTTCTATAAAGCTATGTTTAGTTGTTAATTATTACCACAGTTGCCAGTTCAACTAATTAAGTTGAAATTTGACTGGCAGTTATTTTCAAATGTCATCATATTCTATCCTTTACATTGTAAGTGAAGGAATATCAAACATTGAAGATTTCATTCGTTTTTCAAACATATGTATAGCATATATATTAAGCGAATTTTTGCACTGTACCTTGTGAGTGGTTAATAGTGAATTTTTATTGTTGATCTATATAAATTGTATGTGAGTTGTTGGTTAGTTCGGTTCAAGATCATGAAAAATTTTTCATATTAACAGAAAAATTATAATTTTATTTGTGATAATTTACTTTAATTAACAGAAAAAACAATTAGAAAAAAGTTATTTGACACCTGCATGAATGGAGTTAACTTTCTAGCCCGTAATAATTAACAACTAAACATAGCTTTATAGAAAATAAGTTCGCAGTAAATTTCGTCATACTCAAAAACTAAGTTACGGCACATTTTTAACCTAACTAGTTGAGTTAAATAGATGATGTTTACAATTTAACACTTTAAGGCACGAAGAATGTTGATGAAGGCCGTTGCGGGCTAGAAAGTTAACTCCATTCATGCAGGTGTCAAATAACTTTTTTCTAATTGTTTTTTCTGTTAATTAAAGTAAATTATCACAAATAAAATTATAATTTTTCTGTTAATATGAAAAATTTTCATGATCTTGAACCGAACTAACCAACAACTCACATAAATTTTATATTTATTCATAGTGATAGTGATAAATACAGTACTGATGTTTTTTTATGTTTTATCAAATAAAATAATAATCTTCATAGGCGTTTTTAAATGTTGTATAATTAAATCCTAAAAGTATGCTTTGCAAGAATTTTGTATTTTTTTTTATATGTTTTAGTTAATAAAAACCTCAAAGCAACATTTTTAACCCATTTTTTATTGCCGTTGCTTTAAAGCAATACCTACTGTTTACCTGGAATACCTTGTGTTGTCGGGGCGACTGGTGTGTTGGTGTTCCGGGTGCGGGGGTGCCGGTTGTTGCTGGGACGACTGGTGTGCTGGTGTACCCTTGTGGTCTTCGCTTTAGAAATAAAAGAACTTGGTTTTCCTTTCGTTCAAAGGTTTTTATTTATTTATTATTTATTTAAGTTCTAAATTTTTATTTATTTAAGTTCTAATTTTTTTGTTCAATTTCACTTTTCTTTTTTTTATAAATTCAAACACTTGTTGGTTCACTTTTTATACCTTTTTTTTTTTTGTTAAGGAAAAAAAACTCTTGTTGCTAGCACTTGTAAAAAGAATGAAGAATTGAATTCTTTCATTTCTTCCTTCTCTCCTTTATTATAGTGCCATAACCCAAGTGGTTACTTGACTTAAGTAACCACTAAAGGTCCGAGCAGGTCACAACGGTAGCGGAACGCTGTCAGCAACAGGCCGTAACCCGTTCACCATGCTATAGCTAGCTGCCACACCATGGTGAACGAGCAAGACAAAATACCTGCCGTTGACGACGCCAACATACCGCCCACCTTGCAACGACAGTGCGAAAATATGCAAAACAGATAAAGGAGTACAACAAGCTAAGTGAACCTCTAGAAGCGACATTTAAGAAGAAAAAAGAAAAAATGAAAAATGAACTACTATAAATACATCATTATATATTATTATAGAAAGAATATTATTATTATATAAAAAGAGAAAGAAAAAAAAAAAAAAATTCAATAATAAATTCAGTTTTTTTTTTTTTTTTAAATAAAGCGCTCCGTAGAGCAAAAAACATAAGTTCAAAACTTAAAAAAATAAATTTACAACGCTCCCTAGAGCAAAAATAACAAAAAAAATGAAAAATTCATATCACGCTCAGTAGAGCAATAAATAAGGCTTTAAAACAGCCAAACAAAAAAAATGAAATAAAATGAAAATTCATTAGAACACGCCCCTGAGGACTACAAATTATGACTTTTCAACTGGTACACCTTCTCCAAAGTAGGCAAAACCAAATATGGTGTCCTGTACGTGCAGGTTTCCGGGCTTGCCCGCTGCTGGACCCTTTAGAACTCGCCCGGAAATATCTGCTCCCAGAATAACGTGGTACTCATTGTCGCGATAGTAGTACCGGTTTGCAGAAATATCAGAGCCCTCGTCACGGAACTCCAGCTCAATAGGCACCGCAGGACTTCGACCGTACCGCTTCCTTCTTCTACCGCCAGTTCCAGTTCGAACCGCCTTTCAGACTGCGCGTAAAATACGGAGATCGTAGTGCGATTGCATCGAACTACACACTGCAACCTCTCAGCCTCACGTCGAGTTATTGAAGACCTGGTTGCGCTTGGGTCTATTAGTGCCGTTGTCCAAGTTGGGTTTTTACCGCGCTCGGTAAGGATGCGAATGCGAGCGGTCATCTGAACCCATACCCTGTCAGCAGGCATTGGGTGCAACCAACTATTGTGGTCCTGTTTGCAACGGCGGCATCGGTCAAGACTTTTGCAATTAGCGCTGACGTGCGATTGGGCGAGGCAGTTATAACAAATTGCGTGTTGAGCGACAATGCGTAGTTTTTGTTCTACGGGCAACACGACAAAACGCGAACACTGACGTACTGCATGGTAGCGCTGGCACAGTGGGCAAGGGTAGTTTCGGTTGAAACCTTCGGCCATAACGATCTAAAAACGGAAAAAAAAAAAACTTTATTTATTGGGACACGATTGGAGAAAGTGGAGGGAAACTTTATGCGTTATGTGTCGGTAATACAATTAATTTGTGAATCGGTCGGGTGATTACGCCATTTTGCGTTTTTAGTTCTGCTACACGAACTTTCTTATCAGCACCAGGGTGAACTTTCAACACACGCCCTAAACGCCACTCTGAGAGACAGCAGGTTCACTTTTAAGGACAACGAGATCATTTTCTTTTAAGTTTACTTGCGGAGCTTGCCATTTATTACGTTTGTGCAACTCTTTCAAATACTCCTCCTTCCATCGGTGACAAAGTTCTTGGTGTAGAGCTTTAATTTTTCGCCATCGATTAGAGATACTGAGAGGGGAAACTACTTCTTCTGGTTCTGCCGGAGAAAGTAGAGAAGACCCTATCAAAAAGTGACCTGGAGTAAGAGCAGACAAATCTTCGACGTTTTCAGACATAGGCCCGAGCGGACGCGAATTGAGACACGCCTCTATTTTGGCCAATAGCGTGGAAAACTCTTCAAAAGTGTATTTCATCTGACCAGCTGTCTTTTTAAAATGCATTTTCAGACTTTTAACACCTGCCTCCCATAACCCACCCATATGTGGGGCTGCTGCAGGAATAAAGTGCCAGTCTAACCGCTGATGACCATATTTTTCGACAGCCGTGTCACGTAGCTCTTTCACGTACTTCGAAAAGTTTGCCTCGATTTCTCGCGCAGCTCCAACAAAATTTCTACCATTATCAGAGAAAATACAACTGGGGCAACCACGACGAGCAATAAAACGTGCAAGGGCGGCTAGAAAGGCAGGGGTAGACAAATCACTGACGGCTTCAAGGTGAATCGCCTTTGTAGAGAAACAGATGAAAAGACACACATAGCCCTTTGTAATTCGACAATATCGACCTGTAAAACTTTTGATTTCAAACGGACCCGCGAAGTCAACACCGGTGTTCGTAAAAGGGCGACTTAAGGTAGATCTTTCTTCAGGTAACGCTGCCATAATTTGAGTTTGAAGTTTTTTACGATGCAGAACGCAAATTTTGCAATTGTGAATGACTGTTTTTATAAGATTTTTCAACTTTATAATCCAGCACTCCTGCCGAACAACATTTAGCACCAAACGAGAGCCCCCGTGATGAGTTAGTTGGTGAACATTTTCAACATACAGACGAGCCAGCCTACTGCCATATGCAAGTAAAATCGGATGTCGTTCATTGTAGGACAAACAAGTGGAAGAAAACAAGACGACCGTTAGCTCGAATAATATTATCTTTGTCCAAAAAGGGCGTAAGGGGCAATAAAACACTTCGCGATTCGATTTTGTTCTGCGAGGTCAGGCAATTAAACTCCTTCGGGAAATAATGTTGTTGCGACAACGAAAAAAGTCGATTTTTTACGAAGCTTAATTCATTTGCCGAAATTCGCAAAGAGTCAAATTTGCAACTTTTGCGTTTCTCTTTATGAGTTAAAAGAAAAAATCGGAACATATATGCTATCACTCGATATGCTCGTGGCAAACTTGAAAAACGATCGAGGATATCTTCTTTCTCCTCCGATCTAGCAATAAAAGTCTGCGCCTTTTTTGTCTCTTCTGCGGTTTCAAACTCTGCAACGCCTACGGGCCACAAAGATTTTTCAGAATTTAGCCAATCAGGGCCCTGCCACCAAAGCTTATTTTCTCCTAACTCCGAAGGGGTCAGCCCCCGGGTTGCTAGATCGGCAGGGTTGTCGCCAGACGACACATGAAACCAATTCAAGTTCCCTACTTTTTCGAGTATAGTGGCTACTCTGTTAGCCACGAAAGTTTTCCAACTACATGGTGGTTTTCGTAGCCAGGCGAGGACTATAGTTGAATCGGACCACAAATATATAGAATTGGAATTTATTTTAAAAGAAGGGATAACACTGTCGACTAAATTCGCCAAAAGAACCGCACCACATAACTCTAGCCTTGGTAAAGATGGCCTTTTTACTGGAGCAACTTTCGTTTTACATACGAGCAAATTCGTATAAAACTTTGTCTCCAAGGGCAACTCTGACATAAATTGCGGCTGCGTATGCCAACTCAGATGAGTCACAAAACCCATGAAATTGCACCTCACAACTAGGTGAATATTGAACCCAACGTGGAAGTTTAATTGTTTCAATATCTTTGTAATTTTGCACAAAATTCTGCCATTTTTGCAAAGCTACTGGCTTGATAGCTTCGTCCCAATCTATTTTATCAAGCCAAATTTGCTGCATTAAAATTTTTGCAGTAACTACCACTGGAGCTAACCAACCCGCTGGATCGAACAACCTAGCGATTATTGACAAGACCTCTCTTTTCGTGTAAGACGTTTTGAGTTGTAAACTTTCAGTGGTAAAGAAAAATACGTCCTCTGACGCATTCCAGCGGATACCCAGCGTTTTCGTAGTACTTTTATCATCGAGCGACAAAAAAGATGAATTTAATAAATGCTGTTGGGGCAAATTTTTCAAAATTTCTTTTGAGTTAGAAGTCCATTTACGTAACTCAAAACCACCCATTTCTAAAATACCAATTAATTGGTCACGCGAAGCCAAAGCATCAGACAAAGAATGTGCTCCAACAAGGGCATCATCCACATACATACATTCACGTAAAATTTGTGCACCTAAGGGAAACAGTCGCTCTTCATCATCAGCCAACTTAAGCATTGTCCTAAGGGCCAAATAAGGGGCACAATTTACGCCAAAAGTAACCGTATTTAATTGATAATCTTCAATTTCATCTTTTTCAGAGCTACGAAAAACTATTTTTGGAACTTTCTATGTTCAGGCTTAACCAAAATTTGGCGATACATTTTGGAAATATCCGCATTGAATA